>ML853813.1:0-29366 GCA_009831015.1 Picea engelmannii
TGGATACTGTCTGGTCTTTACTGATTGTCACCATATCATAATTCCTTCTCATGTTGTCTAACTTCTACAAGTCAAGGCATAAGTTCTTTCTTCTGAGACCTGTAAACTTACTTACATTATGATTTCTGAGATATTTCACTTAGCCAATAAGCCAGTAACAATAAGAAGTAATCAAATAAAACTATATCATGATTTCCATCAGAGTAGTACACATATTTTCTTAAGAAAAAACTCATTCAACCATGTACACATCTGAAACCCTAATCATGAATAAGACTTTTGAACTCTTTTTCACTCTAGCTATGAAATTACCAAATTTTCCCTTAATATCATGGCTAAACACATACCTTTGTCACTCTCATGAGTGATCATACCTGAAATGAATATTTTATCTCTTTCTTTATCCTCTTCTTTGATACTTCCTTCATTAGACACTGAGATAAAGTGAGGTTAATTAACATTCTCACAACAATCTAACTTGTAATGATAAAGTATTAAAGTAAATAAGATACTAAAATAACATGAATACTTATCTTTTTTTTTTGTGTGGGGAGGCTCCACAGACTCCACCATTTTCTATCTTTCTTCAAATCAACTATCTTCAACTTAAAGTACATAATCCTCAATTTCTACTAAAGATTTCTTTGAGGGAGGAGATTCCTCTTCCTCTGCTACATATGCTTGATCATGTGCTTGATGCCTTCTTTTCCTTCATAAAATTAGGTTAGGGTATCAAAAATTTATTTTGGAGTCTTCTTTGAGGCCACTTGAGGAATCAAGTGATCTTTGATAGAATCTGCAATGATTGTATTGGCCCTAACTGTGTCTTTTTGGTGTTTTTCTTTAGCTACAACATCAACGAGTTTTGGTACACTCTCTTAATGAATATTTCTAGGTCATTCTCTTCAAGAATGAGTGAGATCTTATACTTCCAGGCACGAAAGTTGTCCACACCTTCTAGCTTGTCAAAAATCTTAGTGCTTGCAGACATCTTTTACCTGGAGCTAGGCAAATGACCAAAAAATGAAAATGCTCAGAATTGAATTTTGAGCTTACCAGAAGGTGCACTTGGCTGAGGCAAGTAGCCTAGTGTGATTAGATTTCATAAAATCAAAATTTTTCCCCTTCAAAATTGACCAACGGATTTCTGGATTCGTGCTTCTGGTTTTATGGTACTTCTGGTTTCTTGGTACTTTTGGTTTTCTGGTACTTCTAGTACTGGTTAAAACTAGGGTTTCACTTTCCAGAAGTTCTATCCACTAAAAAGGTGCGCTGAAGGTGTCAATGAGTTCCTTAGGCTAGGACGCACATTTTTAGATGATCTTTGGGTTGAAATTCCTCTTTAATAAGAAGCCCTAATTTTCTTGTACAACAACAGTGAAGTTTTTCTTTTTCCTATGAAATATGCTCTCTTCAGCTTAGTTCTGATACCATGTTAAATTTTCAGCTATTATTAGGTTAATTTTCAATTTACTATGTAACCATAGCATATATAGGATCACTGAGAGAAACACAATCACAAGATACACAACATTTATCCTAGGAAACCCTCAAGGGGAAGAAAACCCAACAAAAATTATTTAATATAGATTCAATAACCAAGTACAACTCTAGAATAAATATCTCTCTATAAAAGACAAACTACCATGATGCTAGACCAGAAAATAGCCAAGACAATAAACCAAACACCAGATAATATCCTCTCCCATGCAATGTGCCTCTCTCTCTTCCTTCTTCTGGCAACTGTAGCTTCCTTCAATACTTGCGCACTAGATGAGTGAGTTGAGTGAGTGTACAAATGAGTGGTTGGATTCCTTTATTTATACAAACTGGAAAGAATTGAAAGGATGTGTCTCTCTACTGGCAGGGCCGACTTGTCTTTTTGGGTGGTTAGAACCACTTTAATTTTCCCGGGGGCCGACTTCTTAATTTGCATATTAGAATTAGGGTTTGGCCAATCCGCAAAAGGGGATTTGGTCAATTACAATGCCCAACATGATCAATCCACAAAAGGGGATTGATCTAATCAATAATATATATTTTATATTTTACTTTATCCACAAAAGGGGATAAGAATATTCTTTGCAGTTACACAATATTTTAACAATCCAGATATATAATCACAAACTTACCAATAAAATATTTTAATACCTCATTCATCAACCTCATAAAAGTGCTCAGGGAAGTTTTCAAGCCAAATAGCATAACAAGCCACTCATACAACCCTTCATTCATTTTGAAGGTTGTTTTCCACTCATCAACTTCTCTCATCCTTATCTGGTGATATCCACTTTTTAGGTTTATTTTTCAAAAAAATTCACTCCGCTCAAACAATACATTAATTCATCCATCTCGGGCAAAGGAAATCTATACCTGATGGTGATTTCTTTTATGGATCTTGAGTCTGTACACATTCTCCATCCTCCATCTTTTTTCAGACTCAACACAGTTGGTACTGCACATGGACTTAGGATTTCTCTGACTAAACCCTTTTCCATCA
Source organism: Picea engelmannii (assembly GCA_009831015.1). Lineage (NCBI taxonomy): Eukaryota > Viridiplantae > Streptophyta > Pinopsida > Pinales > Pinaceae > Picea > Picea engelmannii. The sequence goes on from ML853813.1 coordinate 2,501, forward strand.
AATCCTAGACTTCTCTCTTTACCTCCTCATTCTCTTGAGGGGTCAATCTGTATACTTCTTTGTGCGATAGAATCAGTCCTGGTATGAGATCAATGTGATGGCTGATACTCTTGATGGGTGGAAATGAGAGAGGCAACTCATCCACTACTATGTCAGAAAATTTTCTAATAGCTCCTGAATTTCTTCAGGCAAATCATCCATAGAAGTACTTGTAAGAACGAATCTGGGCTTCCTCACCACAACAAATTTCATTTCCTATTCCTTCTTGACTTCACTTAGGAGATCATTCCCACTCATGAGAAGTATACTTGTGTTGGATTCTTCCTTCACCTTCTTATCCTCTATTGGTAGTAGCATGTGTGTTCTACTATTTTTCTCCAGGGTATAAGTATTTTTCTTCCCATCATGAATGAAATATTTGTCAAACGAACATGGTATCCCCAACAAGACATGACATACATCCATGGGAATCACATGACACAAAATCTCATCTCTATATCCTCCTATCTTAAATTCAACTAGGCACTATTTAGTTACCATTACCTGGTGTCCTTTCTGCAACCATGAGACTCTATACGAACTCGGATGTGCACTTTTCTCCAGCTCCAATTTCTCCACCATTTTTGTGGATACCAAGTTATCAGTTCTCCCACTATCAATTATCACCTTGCATATCTTGTCTTTGGTCTTGCAAGCAGTTATGAACAAATTGTTCCTCTACACTGGTTTTTCCACTTCTTTCTCCGGGTTCAAGAGAATCTTCCTCATCATCAAGGATCTCCCATATTCTTCACCTTATGCCTCAACATTTATCTTATGTGCTTTCGAAATGTGAGCTTCACCTCCTCCTTATTTCTTTAACTCAGGGCATTCCCAAGACACGTGTCCTATTTTTCCACAGGCATAACACTTCACCTCTCCTCCTCTTCCTCTTCCTCTTCCTCGAGGAAAATCATTTATTCCACCATATTGTCTCCCTTAAGAACTTCCTCTTCTTTATGAGTGACCGTGTGATTTTATAGTCTCAACCTTGGGCTTCTGTGCCTTGTCATCGACAATTCCTTTACCTCTGTTTAGACTTCTTCCTCTGCTTCGCTGGCTTTGTTTCTTGGCCAATTTCTCTTATGACTTTAGTGTAATATGATAATCATCCTCCACTGTCCTCACTGTTATCATGTTGATTTCATCCTAGATTTCATATCTTAGGCCATTTATATACCTGGAAACCTTTTCATCATCTTTTTCTCTCTGTCCATCCCTGATGTTCAACTTATAAAATTCCTCTGTGTATTCTTTTACTCTCAATCCTTTCTATCTCAGGTTTTGCAATTTCCTGAAAAAATTTATCTGATAATATTTGGGTATGAATTCAGCCTTCAACTTGGCTACCATCTATCCCAGTTCTTGATCTTTTGCTTGCCTTTTCTTCTTCTGTTAGCCTGTAGTTTATTCCGCCACAATGCTACGTGTCCCTTCAATCTAGTGACAACGTGTTTTACTTTCTTCTCTTCATTAACGTCTTCATAATCAAAGTAATTTTCCATTGCTCTTATCTAACCCAACAATTCTTCAACATTTAAGTTTCCTTCATTCATTGGAATTTCTATTTTTTCTTATTCTCCTAATTTGACAACAACTTTCAGCAAGCGTTCTTCTACAACATCTTCCCATGGAGCTCCTTCAACTTCCATTTCTTCTCTCTCTGCATCAATGACATCTCCAACATCAGGTTCTCTTATTTATTTTGTCTCCATAGCATCTAATCTTGCATGAGGTTCTCTCATCTCCCTTTCCAAAGTTGGATTTTCTACAGGTCGCTCCACACATCTTCTAGGAGGCATGGTGCTAAGCTTTTCCTTCACACAGAGCTCAAAAGAAACTTTGGCTCTGATACCATGACACAGACCCCTCTTCATTTCTTAGGGCTTCTCAACCTCCCGGTCAAGGATCTTCAATACACTGAGTCAAATCATCTCTTTGGGCCTCTACTAGACCTTGGATTTAATTCACACAGGCTCTCTTTGGTTACCCACACAGGTTCAAATCACCCTCACACCCTTTTTCTGGCACTTTTGATAACTCTAAATGATGAGTTCTAGCTCCTCTTATAGGCCCCTCTTCCTTATTACCATGAGATATAAAATCTAGCTCACCCCCTTCGTGACTTCGGGCTTCAACGATTTTGAGTGAAGATAACTCCGTTTTCCCTAAACGCTAGACCGACAAAATCACTCGGACAAGATATATGACTCACGCTTCTCTGACATCCAACGACTGTAATTCACTTTGGGACTCTACCTTTTGGAGTTTCGAGCATTCCAAAAACCATTTTTCTCGGAGTGATTCATACCCGAAGCTACGGATCAAGAGACACGTGCTCACCTTGATCAACGATCAAGATTCATCACTTGTTTCCACTTCGAATGAATTCCATTCAATGATCCTCTTCCTCCTTAGATTTTTCTCTGGAGCTCTTTTCTACCGAAGCACACAGACCTCCATTACGTGTCCTTCCTGGATCCAATGGTCCAGATCTCTTCATCCTTCATGACTTCGAAAAAAATCTCTCTTTGCTCCATGAAAATCCCGCAAAGCTTTATCTCATAGACTCTCTGATTTGCTGCCACGTATCCTCCTTGATACTGACGATCTCAATTTACTTCACGGATTCATGACTTTGGCTATCCCGCTCCTTGAAAACTTCCAAACCTCTGAATATATGAAGTGTCGAGGGAATTCAAAGACTATCCTACGTGCAACTCTCCCAAATATCACAGTCTGGAAAGATCCTGATTCCTTCGAATGGATCTTTCTCGTTGATTGGGAAATTTTTAGTGGGCTAATCCCTACTGAAGAATTCCCATCCGCTATCTCTTCTAAGCATGTTCCTCCTCAAAAATTTCAAAATTCTCAGAATATTTCTTTGATACTTACTCCTTGCATCTATCAAGATGGTTTCTTCGATACTTAGCCAAATGTCAACCCTGCGCACACCTTGCAACAGGTCTCTTCCTACTTAACCCCTTTTTGTGGGTGACTGTACACTCCTTACAATAGTTCTTACATGACTCAATTGTTCCTCTTGAAAAATATGGCGTTGAGTGTGTTTCTGCCTACTCACACCTTGCATGGTATTTTTCACTCTTTGCAAACAAATATTCACATTATCTCTCCTGAGATTCTGAGCCAAAATAGACTATGTCAATGCACACCTTGCAAATGAAGCTTCACGTTATCTCTCCTGAGATTATGAGTAAAACCAGACTTTGTCAATGCACACCTTGCAGACACTATGCACTCCTTGCATGAGCTCGTAGAAGAGAAACAATTGAAACTTATATAATCCTCACAGATTCATACATTCAACCATGTAATGCATTCATAACATAAGAACAAATAATAACATAGAATACAATTAAACATAAAGATTACCATTCATTCATATAGACACAGTAACAACAAAACCAAACATTTTGGATCAATGCTTCTCTGTTATATTCATTCAAATGATAGGTACATGGGTTCAAAAAATTTGATAAGCTTCAACAACCTCAACAATAACAACTTCAAATAACTTTCAGGAACCTCATTTGGGCATACAATACATATATTTATACAAGAAGGGATCATAGATATTATCCCATTCGACTACCTTAGTGATATCCTATCAAAGTGAAATATTTCAACCACTAAGTCTTTATTACAATAAATGATGGGTACAGATAGATAAGAGTGAATTCTTCAGATCTATACTACTATTAACTATATTAAAGAAAATACAATCTCCATTGATCTCACATGATGGTTCAACCTCTTATCATTTAATAACTTCTTTAATTATAATCTTTTCAAGATACTTTTGTGATACACCATCCTTAAAATTTAAAATCACTTCAAAATGCATGCTAGGGCACTGAGTTGTCCTCCACTTGCATGTTGATGACAATTCTTTTGCATCAGGAAACAACAATGAAAAAAGAAAAATTTCCTCCCAGAGTGGCAAGTATGGTTTTTAGATTATGTGTTTTCATGATTTGAGTCGATGAAGACAGTGCTAGTACTTTTCAAAATATTTGGATAACAAACTTTGTTTTGGCATTTTTTGGATAATGTGGATATTTATATTTTTTTTGTATATGATGTAAATTATTTCTGATATTTAAAATATCTAGTTTGGAGGATATTTAAGGGAGCTACAAGGGTGGCATGTGGTTTAAATAATTATCCTTTTTGTGTTATATTTTATGATTTGAAAAGAAGATATTTACGGGAGTCACAAGGGGTCACACCTACCCAGTTATTATTAATTAAAGACCCTTAAATATATTATTATTATTATTTATTTCTCCTAAACTAATTAGTTAAGACAAACTAACTTATCTAAAGAAAGTAGTTGAACTACTTCAACTTATTTGGAAAGAATAAAAGTTGAATGAGAAGAAGAGACAAGAGGAGAATAGAAGGAGAAAGAAAGACTAAGGTTTTCTCTTTTGGTTTCATGAGATAGTTTCAGTTTTCATTCATTCTTGAGTTTATTCAAAGCCTAATTCTCTTTTTGACAACATGGTATTATTGTAGACAATAAGGTTCAAGACTGAACCAAACTTTTTAGACATTTTTTTTAGAGGCTTTGATCCATACTTGATAGTCTGTGTATTCTTGTCTGTTTGTGAATTAAATTTCATGGCCGATAAAGGATATCTTGCAGAGTCAAAATGGAAACAGTTTGTGGCAAGCTGATCCAGATTATAAATTTCGATTTTACTTGATTGTCAAAGTTTTTTGTATGGTGTTCATTGGGGATCTCTAAATAAGAGTTTGGTTCATGCCCTCGCAGGGTTTTTTTAAAGAGAAAAACACTTTTGATATCTCATATTGAAATAAATTAGATTGATATTCTGTCTCATATATGTGTATTTATGATTTCGTTACTTTTCTCTTTTTGATCTCCATGTTTACTTTCTGTAATATGTGTACATTTCAGAAACTTATATTAATTTTATTTTATATTGCAACATTATTTTCATTAATAAATCAAACTCAATCCTAGTAATTAATACTTACGGATTGGGAGAATATTTTTGAGGCTATAAAACCTAGGGTGACATTCCTGACTATCTTGTCCTAGCCAGGAAATATTTGAAAATGATTGAGTAAGGTAATCCATAAATTTTCCTCAACACCATGTCAATCAAAATTGAAAAGGGTCGTTTGACAATTATACCTTCCAGCTCCACCACTGAAGCTTGGTGGTTTTCCTGCCGATTCTCAACTGTTGCATAAATTCATGGCACATTCCTGGACACATCATCAAAAATAGTAGCCTCTTAAATGTTGATATTTATGATTCTTATCTCTTGATATTTATTTCCTTATGATTAATGAAAAGATACTCTTTCATACAATAGTTATCATAGAATAAATATACAATGAAAACATCAACTATAATACTGTAGAGGAAATGACAACATCTAGAAATATTAACCATGCACATTAAACACAAGAACACAACAAAAGAACACAAGAGTTTATCTTGGGAAACCCAAACTTTGGAGAAAACCCAACAACCTTTCTATAGAATAATTTAGTCCAATATATTACTAGTACATCACCATCAATAGACAAATTACCATATAGAGAAAATCCTTTGCAAGGCTAGCATCACCAAGACCTAGTGCCTCAATAATATGACCAAGAGAAACCAAGAATATCCTTCCCAAGTGTGGAGCACTCATCAAGATTCTAGAAACCCAAAAATAACGAAATTACCAAAACTGCATCTGCAAATGACTTGTGTGCACTATATAAGGAGTTGTCTGACTATCCAAATGAAACAATGTAGTGTTGTATTTATACTAATCTGGGCACATGTCTAGGGACAAATTCTTTTTCTGGGTCTTCAAAATACTTTATTATTTTCTGTCTTTTACTGGTGGGGTTGACTTCTCTTATTGGGTCTTTAATTTCTTCCTAGGGCTTCTGTAATGGTGTTGATGTGTCTTCTTGTACTTTCTTGTGGAGAATGAATTTCCCAAAGTTTCAAATATTCAACACTCCCTCTCAACGAGGGATACATTCTCCATAATTGGATTTCTTCTATCATAGAAAGGTTGTATTCATGAGCCATGTTGATGATAAATATCCATACAACTATTTCTAGAACCTTGGGTCTCAATGAAGACCATACCTGAACCATTCACTTTCATAAGTACACCCTTGCGAGTGAATGTCACCACAGGTAAACCCATGTGAGTGAATCTTCCATTCTCCACTAGTTAAACCACCAATATTTAGAGAGTGAATTCGGATGCTATCTAACATGTGGAGGCACCTCAAGCACCTCGAGTCCACATGTAAACCCTTTTAATTAAGGAATACACTTGGGCCACATGTACACCCATGTGAATATATGCCATATGTTGCAAATCATCAACACCCCCTCTCAACGGGGAATAAATTCTACATCATGCATCATACTTGGACACTCATCACATTAAATCTCTATGAATGAGCTCATAATTCTCCCAAGGTCACACAAACCTATCTGGGTCACACATACCTATCCTATATCACACAGACCTATCCAAGGTCACAAAGACATGTCTGGGTCACACAAACCTATGTGGGTCACACAGACCCATCCTGGGAGAATGGATCTAGGGTCACACAAACCCATCTGAGTCTACCATAATGTCAACAATTTACTCATTTGTGTATTGGAATTTGACTAATCCATCTGCACCATGTCTCTGATGAAGTCTTGGGAGAAGCCTCTGAAACTACATTGTTTCATGACTCAGGTCCCTGGTTGCGATATACTTTTCCTATGTTGTATTGAGTTCTACAGAAGTCTGCTTCCTGCTAAGCCAATAATCATGGTTAATATGATGCAACACCTGTTGGTGCTCTTTCTGTCTACCTAGTCAGAATCTCTATATATTTTCAACTTCACCCCATCATCTGAGACATATAATGTCCAACTGTACTGCACAGGTACATTCTTTGCTGCAACCCAATGGTAATGTCTCAGATCTACCATAAAATTTCTCAAGATGCAAAGAATGTATCCGAATTGGTGTTAACTAGGTACTTAAAGGATCCAATCAACTACATGTACATCGTGGGATCCATCAAATCCGAATATGAAGTAGAATCACTCAACTTATTCAGATTTGTTTTTTATCATAGGTGTAGTCATGGAATTGTAGTCCACCATATAAAATCTCATAAGTATCCTCTGAATGAGGAAGATCTCATCGGATCTCATCATACCTCTAATCCCAAGAGTACATCTGGCCATGATCCTCCATCTCTAACTCTGAGGCCAACTCCCTCTGTCACTATAGTAATTCCTACTATCCAGTCTCCCTCACTAGCTACTCCCTATGTGACTGAGAAAAATTCCATACCCATTCCTCTTGAATGGATGCCTCCTCTATCACTTTATCAAGATCTACTGAAACAAGTGTATCCTCCCAGGAGATCTCACACCTCCTAGAAGCCTCCTTAAATCATGACACTTGTTTTTCAGTCCTAGAAGATGTCTCTCTCTCACCTGGATTTGGGGGGGGGGACTCCCTCTGAATGATTGGATATTCCTTTGAGCCAACTGAATCTCTCTAAGATTAGGCTCACTCTGAGTCCGCATCATTCTTGTTTAAAACCAATCTCATCAAGTATCCATCGATCCTGAAATACCATACTCCCTTTGAAGCATGACTCCCTATGAGTTTGTACAATCTATGGAGACATCTACTTCCTCTGCATATGATGATATCCTCTGAAGTCTGATCTCCAAGGAAATATCTTGGGAGGTTTCTCCTCCCTACTAGATCCTAAGGGATGAATCCCTTTTAAATCTATCTCCCTCTAATATGGTACTTGGTGGGATGTTTGCCTCACCACTGGTGGAGCCACATGCTCCTCCTCATAACTGGAAGGTCTGGAATCAATTATGTGACTCCATGTAACTTAAGAATGTATGAGTTATTTTTCTCTTCCTGAAAGTATCATAGGGAAATGCATACCATAATTCATTCTGCAAGGTATCAAGAAACCATGTTGGCCTATTCCCGGTCACTGCAACATCTCTAGGTAGATCCACTGACCCGACTGGCTCTACTAACTCTTCCTGGTGATTTGAAGAGTGATCAACTGGACTTGAGGGATATATATGGTCATATTCACAATCAATATCCATGTGAAACACTCTTTATCCAACAAAAGTATCCTTCTTTCCAGAAGGTTCTAACTTCATCCTCTTCACCTTCGGTACATGGATGTATACGGTCATGCACAAAAATCTATGTCTGGATAGTCTGCTCCATGTATCAAACTAGAGACCATCTAATTTGTTTCCTCCTACAACCATCACTATAACTCCCTCTCAGAGTTGTCATCTGTGACCTTCTTGGAACAAGAGAAATAACAAGGGAAAATAGTAGACAAGAACAATATTCTTATGATTAGGAAATAGAAACAAGGAAAAAAATAGGAACAAGAACAATCATCACTATATCTCTCTCTTATAGATATTTCCTATGACCTACTGAGGACAAGAGTTAAAAAAAAAATACAAGAACATGAATAAGAAACAAGAACAAAATTAATAACAAGAAAAACTATTCTCCAATGTTGTTACTGATCATTCCTCTATGGTAACCTGCTCAGAACAATATGAGAACATCTCCATGGTAACCTCCATGGAATTTATAAGGTAACCTTACTAGGAAAAATAAAACAACCAAGAAAATATCCCATAGGATATTAAATTCATCTTGCAAACAAGTGCATCATTAGTACTAGGCAACGGGCATTCACATAATGATCATAAAAATATTTTAAGTAATACCAAACATTGGATTTTAGTTCTATAACATAACAATAGTACCTAGCAGTAATAACTCTCTTAAAGGATGATATCATAGCTACAACATTTCCTTGAGATGCAACAATTATTAAACTTTGATATACTTAAAATAAATCAAATCAAAATACATCAATCAAACCTAGGACTTGGAGTCTGAATTGGTAGCGAGGGTGCGCTATTCCTCTGAATGCACTAGATCTAATGATCCCTTTAGGTCATTTCTTGGAAAAGGTCCCTTGTACATCCCTTTCAAACACTCTCATACTATGCTAAATGATATAACTTGGAAACATATATAAGTGCATAACTTTGAAATTTTTAACACCATCCAACTTGTCTTCCAATATGAAACTAGTCACCATTAGTACATGAGGAAATCACAAAATCAAGATAGCAGAAAGTTCAATGTCCAAGATAATGTCAATAAACCCTAAAATTTTAAATTTGACAGAAAATCAACCTGAGAAGTGCAGTAGGTGCACTAGGGTAAGGCAAATTTCTCTATACAATTTTTTTTCTTCAACTCAGCCCAATAAATTCTCAACAAGATTCACAAAAAAAGTTGTTTCAACTGCAGTTGTGAGTCAAATTTCACCAAGATGCAATGTGAGACCACTAGGGGGTGCATTAGGCTAGGGAGATCTTGTCTATGGAAAAATTAATCCAGTGTCCTCCAATAAGTTGCTCAACGAACTTGACAAGTTCAGGTCTGTGCAACGACAAATTTTAGCGACAAACAAAAACTGTGCAGTGGCAATATTTCAACTAGCTATGAAACCATGTTGATTTTTATGATTCTCAACTCTTGATAGTTATTTCCTTATGATTAATAAAAAGATACACTTTCATACAATAGTTATCATAGAATAACTATACATTGAAAATATCAACTATAATACTGCATCGAAAATGACATGATCTAGAAATATTAACTATGCACATTAAACACAAGAACACAAGACAAGAACACAAGATTTTATCACGAGAAACCCAACCTTGGGAGAAAAACCAACAGCCTTTCTATAGAAGAATTCAGTCCAAGATATTACCAGTACATCACCATCAATAGCCAAAATACCATACAGAGAATATCCTCCCCAAGGCTAGAATCACTAAGACCTAACACCTTAATAACACCTTAATAATATGACCAAGAGTAACCAAGAATATCCTTCCGAAGTGTGGAACACTCATCAAGATACTAGAAACCCAAAAATAACGAAATTACCAAAACTGCAACTACAACTGCCTTGTGCACACTGCAGAATGAGCTATCTAACTATATAAATGAAATGATCCAATCATGTATTTATACTAATCTAGGGGTGTTTGTCTAGGGCCAACTTGTTATTTCGGGTCTTCAAATTACTTTATTATTTTCTCTCTTTTACTGGTGGGGCCGACTTCTTTTCCCAGGTCTTCAATTTTTTCCTGGGGATTCTGTAATGGTGTAGATGGGTCTTCTTGTACTTTCTTGTGGAGAATGACTTGCCTGAATTTTCAAATATTCAACACTGAACATTGTAAACTCTCTTGTTGTCATGCTTCCTATGAGGGTAGTCTCTCAATAGATGTTGTTGGAAGAAGGCCAAAGAGAAAAGAAAGGATATTTTGAGAAGGAAGGCATGCATGAGGAAAGCAATAGATGGAAGGAAGAGAAACACACGCAAATGCATGGAATACCTAATGAATTTAGTGTTAGAGTTTTTGTAATACACTGTAATGGTTGATGAGTCAGAAATGTATAAATATAGATACCTAGGTTTCATAGGGGGAGACCAGAGAGTCGGGAGAGAGAGCTAGAGACGGATATAGTGCATTGAGTTGTAATATTTTGATATAGGACATAATTTTGTAAGTTGTTGAGCTGAGGAAGAAGAAGGAGGGTAGATCTTGAGGGTTAGATCATAGGCCGAGGAGCCTAGTGCAATCTAGTCTGCCTCATAACAGATCTCAACCCGAATGAGAAGAGTTGTAGAGCGCACAACTCTATAGTCTTGAAACTACTTTAATAGAAGAGCTTAAGAGCCAGATCTTTGTGGACGTAGCCCACGAGGGGGTGAACCACAGTAAAACATGTGTTATGTGATTGAATGCATGCATTGCCTTAATGTTTCTAAGTAGATATTAGTATGTTGAATGTATGAGTTGATTATATTCCATGCATAATCATGAATGACAATTTATTACTTTAATAAGTTAAATAGATCTCTCAATGAACACTTCTCATATCTCCACTGAATCCTGGACTGCAAACACTTGGGTATTGCAGTCACCCATTAAGACTATCTTGGGTGAGACTGTGCAGTGCACTATGTGCACTGCGTTTCCTTCTGGTTTACCTGGAGGACCGATAGTTTTAGAGGCTTTGTTGGAACCATAGTAGATATGAACCTTGGGTCGATCAACTTAAAGGTATAAACTCAGATGTATAACCGATAACCAACAAATGGTTATATTTCCGTCGGTTGGAATAGTATAGGATTGAGTAGGTAGGATCTATTGAAAATTTGTAAGATTTGCGGAAGGCGGGTCAAAGGAATACTAAATTGAACGATGAGAAGAATGCGTCACTAGAAGGGGATGTTGAGACTATGGAATCCCACAAAATTAGAGATTGAAATCTGGCTGAAGACAAAAGAGCTGGAATTTGCACAGAAAGATAACATAAACCTTAGAGTAACACCGCACAAATATCTTGAGAAATACGTGTTTACTGATCTACATGAAGTCTTTTTCTATGAATTCCCACACTTATTGCAGGAGTGGATATTGAGGTTGAAGGATAACCACACAACAAACTGGATCCGACTGATAGAGTGGACCTCAGGTCATATTGAGCAGTTACAACAGGTGAACAACAAATTCACCTGTGCAGTAGATTTTTGGCTCGACAGTATTGTAGCAGGATTTATAACAAAATTTGCAGTAGATACAACAAAGTCATATAGCGTAGTGGAGAAAGAGTTTCTACATAGACCTCGAGGAAGGTATATTAGATCGTTGTATACTTCTATTAATATATTGCTATATAAAAAAGGTGTAATGACAATGGAATCAAACAACTAAAAATTCCCTGCATACATGGGGGAAGGGGGGAAGCACTGACAAGAAGAGAAGAAATGGAGCGAGGAGTGGATAAAGGAAAGAAGGAGGAACCCTTGGACCCAATCATGATGGATGATGACCAGATCAAGTGGATCATGGTGACAGCTGGAAAGACACGCAGTGAAGTACCCTACCAATACAAGGTGAATACCAAGAAGAGAGTCGTATTTGTGAGGGAAGGCTTGGCGAGTGATGAAGAAGAGGTAGAGGATCTTCGGGCTATGGAGAAGATTGAGGAAATCCTGCAAGCAACATATGAGAGGCATATGAAAGGCCTAAGAGTGGGGAGAGAAGGAAACAATCCTATCCATATTAATGTTAGTGTAGAACCCATAAACCCATGTACGACTAATACACTAAAGAGAACACCACTGTTTAGACAACCAAATTTCGGGAGAAGAAAGACAATGGGAAGTACATCCACACAAGGTACAACAATTGGATGAGCTAGTTTGGGAAGAACTAGTCAAGTATCTACACCATGCAGAGGTAGTAGTTCAACATTCAGGATGGAAGGACATGATCCCACCATCAGTTTACCAGAATTCAAAGGAGAAGTGTCGGAGGACCCGAAGAAGTACTTGTTTATCTATTAAAAGATTTGGGAAGCAAAATAGATCACAAAAGAAGATACTAAAATTGCATAGATAGAGATTACACTAAGGGATCATGCACTGGATTGGTATATGAGTTTAGCTACAAACAATCCACTAGGGACAACCATAACGATTGTGGACATCAAGAAATTTTTGATGAATGAGTTTCAGAAGCCAAGTTCATAGGATCAACACATGAATGAGATGATAGAAATTAGACAGAAACTAGAAGAATATGTATGGGAGATTGAAAAAATATTCAAGCGACTGAAAATAAAGTTGAAATATCTCATGACCAATATGCAACACAGGTACTTGTTCGTCAATTCACTACTACCACACTTAAAATACCCATTGTGAAAAAAGAAGTTTCAGACACAGGAAGAGGCTCTGTAGGAATCCCTGCAACTGGAAGAAAACCAATATCAACAGATGGATCCAGCCATCGAGGAGTTGAAGGAGGATTTGATGAACTTAACATTCTAGCAAAACCATAACAAAAGTAAGCAAAAATGAGAATATGTTTGGTGTACCACATGCCGGATGGAAGGACACCACAAAAATGAATGTCCAACATTTGCGTAGTACATGGAAGCTGAAATGCTGAACCGATTATGAAAAAGAGGAATGTGGTGTGAAATATGTAAGAAACTGGGCCATGATCCATATCATTGCCCAATGATGCAGAAATACCAGACAGTACCAAAGAGTTCATATTGCAACTTTTGCAAGTCAATGGGACATGATGACAAAGATTGTAGAACCATGGATTTGATGCGAGAGAGGACATCAGATGCATATAGGGTACAAGTTGAAATGATGACTAGGCAAGCCGCACCATAGTTTAACCAAGTTCCTACCCCATACAACACTGCACAACAGCAGTATAATAATAAGCAACAACCATATAATACCACACAACCACAGTATAACACAACACAACCTCAGTACAATACCACACAGTACAATCAGGCACCTCCATATAACACGCCGAGAGGAGATTGATATGGCTACAGAGGTGGAGGACGAGAAAGAGGAGGTTTTGGAAGAGGTAGAGGACCAGTGGTATGTCACAACTATCAACAACCGATACATTATGCAAGATAATGTCCACTCCCACCAGCGACTTGTATGTATTTTCATGCATCAGATCATGACACAGAAGAATGTCCTACATTACTAGGGAAGATCCAAGAAAAGAGGAACCAGAACAACCATAACTTTCAATGGATTTTAGCAGAGGCAAGGGATGAAGGATGAAATATCAACATAGTTACGTGTGAAGGAGCTAAAACAGGAAACGACGCAGCCCATCAAGAGCCATTACAACACTAGTAGGTGAAGAAGAATGCCAAACCAAGGAGACAATTTGATGCATAGAACGAGAAGGAAACATTTAAGCAAGCCATAAAAGAATTCTTGAAGCAAGACATCACGTCGACTTCAACTACGCAACAACGCAAGGAAGCACTAGAGTACGAGATGCCTCCATTGTTGGATCATACCAAAGAAATGCATCCCCTGGGACAAGTAAGTACAATCAAAGGCTTTTTGCAATCATGTGTAAAACTATTGAATGACCCATCCTATGTCAAAATATTGAAAAATATATTAGAAATATGTAGCATAGAGACAAAAGGAAAACTAGAACAAAAAACAGTCAATCACCTACATACAAGGAGAAGAACAAGTAGGGAGTTCAGGCTGAATGCCAACATCGAAGATTTCAATATGGGAGATATCATATTAGATCTAGGATATGAAGTCAATGTATTACCCAATAAAAAATGGAAATGTATGGGAGAGCCCACATTAGGATATTCACATGTTTAGCTAAAACTAGAAAACCAACACAGAGTTCTGCCAATTGGTAGACTGAAAGGAGTGGCAGTAGATCTGGATGGAGTGCGCACCAAAGAAGACTTTGAAGTGACTAAAATAGTGGACGACACAACACCATATCCAACATTTCTTGGCTTGGATTGGGTGTTTGATAACCAGGACATAATCAACTTAAAGACACGAGAAATGACATCTGAGTTAGGATAATATAGGGTCATTGCTCCATTAGACCCATTAGAAGGGGGAAGGTTTGTAGAACCTACTTTCTTAGACTTAGAGGAAATCAACTAGTTGTACAAAAAAAATGCACGTGATGAGGATTACGTAAACCCAAATGCAGATGGGATACTCAGTTGGTGAAGAATTAATTCATGTGCGACAGACTCATATATAGGTTTAGAGAACTAACAATAGAGGATACATGAAGTTTCCACAAGAATATGCACAAGAATAGACCGCGCAGTAAGATGGGTAGTTATAGAGATAAGGGAACCACCCAGTTTCCATGGAGTAAAAAATCTAGAAGTATTCTTGGCACAGTAAGAGGATGAAGTGATAGAAAATCAAAGACTCTTAGCACTCTATATAGCACTCAAGGCCACACTTGCAAGATGGTAGGGCATACATAAAGAAAAAATCAAAGACTGGTGATCCGGATTAATTTCGGCACGAAATGCGAGCGGAGATATAATAAAGAAATGCACAGAGATATCGCATATATTCAATAAGATAACATAAATGTATCAGAGATGCAGCCATAAACACAGATATACAGTAATACACGATTTCTATTAATGAAAGAAATGTACAGAGACTGTAAAAATACAGAGTGAAAGACTCGCTAGAATGGTGGCAGCTTATCTCTGAGAAGAGATGTGATGGCTACTCACATTCGCAAGAAGATCATTACAATGAGGCTCTAGAGGAATTTTTACAATAAAAAGGAATGCCAAAAGTCCTATACATCCAAAAACCTAACCCTAGGAGATGAAGCACTAAAAGTCATGTGGGCCCCATTTGGGTAAGTTAGTACATCAACTTCCCGAGATCGTAACTTTTGCATACGATCTTCGTTTTAGGCGTATGATAGCTCGTTGGAAAGGTATAATTGAGGAGATTCATTTTGGGGGCTCAATCATGCCTTTGGAAATCATTGAGAACCTTGATCTCGAAAAACCTTCATTTAGGCCCTCAAAATGGCCCCGAAAGTTAAAACCTGCTAAAAATAGTAAATTGCCAAAATTTCCAGAAAACTATTTTGAGCCAGTTGGAAAAGTTGGGTGGCCACCGATATCCACCTGGATCAAATGGTACTAATGCAAGTGACTACTATGCATAAGGTTTGATGCAAAACAGAGAAGCAACCAACAACATAAGTATGATGGATAGGGGGCACCAACGGAACACTTGGAGAAGTGTAGAGTGATGTGGAAAATGACATCTCTAGAGGAATGGTCTCATTATTTCATACATACCTTAGAAGGCATACCAGCAGACTGGTATACGAATCAGGAACAACATAGATGAACTGCAAACTGGATAGTATTGCAACAAAATTTTATAGTCACTTTCTCATTCGAGCATGAGAACCCCAATATAGATGCAACAATTAAGCAGATAAGAGGGGTCATATTCATTAAGGAATCACAATTTGAACTCATAATAGAGGAACAATAGAGGAACAGACAGACAATGAAAGAATTGTTTTCATCTTACCATGTGCAGGAAGAAGCACCAGATGAATATGATTCGCGCGATATTCAGATTAAGGAAGCAGAAGGCGAGAGAGAAGTGAAAGGTCCACCATTAGAATCAGAAATAATTGCTGCGCTGATCAAGGTGAAAAAATTCAACATTGGGATAGTGGAGAATCCCAAAATGGCCAGTATTGGAGACTACTGATATGAGCAAAAAGTAGAAAGAATAACAAAATTACCACGTGAGTACAACGATCTGTTCCCCACAACATTTAAAAATATGAAGGGAATTGCAAGAGAGCTAGGAGAAATGAAGATAACACTCAGAGCAGAAGCAAGACCGATTAGACAACGACCATACATACTAAACCCGATATATAAGAAAAAAGTTAAATCTGAGATCGATATAATGCTCGAAGTCAGTATCATAGAACCTGTGGAAGAATCATAATGGATAAGCCCGATGGTAGTTCAGGAGAAAAAAGAAGGTAGGATAAGAATATGCATCGTCTTGAGGAAGTTGAACGATGCATGCCTACATGACCCATTCCCTACACCTTTTACGGATGAAGTGTTGGAAAACGTAGGAGGACACGAAGTTTACTCATTCACCGATGGATTCTCTGGCTACCACCAGATCAAGATAGCACAGGAAGATAGATGCAAGACCACACTTTCTATAGAATGGGAATCCTACCAGTACACAGTCATTCCGTTTGGACTGAAGAATGCACCATCAATATTTTCCAGAGTAGTCATAACTGTATTTAAGGAATTCATCCACCAGTTTCTAGAAGTATACTTGGACGATTGGAAAATTTATAGTCTATTGAAAGATCATGTAGAGGTCTTGAGGCTTATGTTAGAAAGGTGTAGGCAGTGCAAGATATCATTAAACATCAAGAAGTGTATCTTCGAAACACCGTTTGGGATACTATTGGGCCATATAGTATGCAAACAAGTCTTACTAGTAGATCCTACAAATATTGTCGTAATTTTTAACTTGCCACCACCAAAGACAGTCCATCAACTAAGATAAACATTGGGACACACAAGATACTACAAAAAGTTTATAAAAGGGTACGCACAGATCATCGTACCAATGGAGAACCTATTTAGGAAAGATACAAAGTTTCAGTGGAAGGAAGATTTTCAACATGGTCTGGATACGTTGAAAGAAAAAATGGTCACCGCACCAATACTAGTATTTCTAGACTGGGGAAGACATTCCACGTACATGTAGATGCATCAACCATAGCACTTGGAGCTATTTTGGCACAGCCAGGAGCAGGATATTTGGATCATCCTATAACATTCATGAGAAGAAAACTATTTGAATCAAATCAGAACTATAATACTACAGAGAGGGAATGCCTATCTATGGTTTATGCACTGCAGAAGTTCAAACACTACTTACTGGGAAAACATTTTAATATGTTCACAGATCACTCAACCCTTAAATACTTAGTCAACAAGATAGTGTTGGGGGGGAGAATCTGTTGATGGTTACTCCTATTTCAAGAATTTGATTTTGAAGTAATAGTCAATCCAGGAAAGTTAAAAGCAAGACCTAACCACCTATCAAGGGTCACAAATGGAGAGGAACCTACAAGTTTAGAGGACAACTTTCCGGATGCACAGTTATTTTCAGTCCAGATCGCTGATGAATACTTTGCAGATATCATCTAGTACTTGAGTACAGGTACTGCACCACACGAATACAACACCGCGCAGAAGAAAAACCTGGTAGTCCGAGCTGCAAACTATCAGCTAATCGCAGGACACTTATACAAAATGGCCACAGATAGCATCTTATGAAGATATGTGCTAGAACATGGAATAACAAGGGTTTTAGTAGAATCCCATTAAGGAATAACAAGAGGAAATTATGTAGGCAAAGCTACCGCACATAAGGTATTGCACTCAGGCCTATGGTGGTCGACCATTCACAAAGAGTCGAAGGAGTATTGCCAGAGGTGTGACGTCTCTCAGAGGGTTGGTAAACCCAATAGAAGGGATGAGATGCCACTGCGACCACATATAACATTGCAGGTATTTGAAAAATGGGTAATAGATTTTGTGGAACCAATTAACCCACCAACAAAGAGGAAATGAGAAAGATACATTATCACCGTGTTGGAATACCTAACAATATGGGCAAAAGCATCACCAGTCAAAGATTGTAGTGGAGAAACAACAACGCACTTTCTATTTGAACAAGTAATCACTAGATTTGGCTGCCCAAGAATTTTGATGAGTGACCAAGGCACTCACTTCATTAAAAGTACCATCAAGGCTATGACTAAGGAATTTGAAGTCCACCATCAAAAGAGCACACCATATCATCCACAAGCAAACAAAACAATAGAAGCATTTAACAAAATCCTGGAAAACACGCTGACAAAAATATGTAATGTCAACAGGGATGATTGGGACCTAAAAATATCGGCATTATTGTGGGCATACAGGACCACATGCAAGAATTTGATAGGACACACACCATTTATATTGGTATATGGAAAAGAAGAAGTGGTGCCATTAGAATTTTTGGTACCTAGTCTGCACGTAGCAGCGATTACACACATGACATAACGAGGTGCAGTACATGAGAGACTGAATCAGTTGATGATCATGGAAGAAGATCATATCCTAGCAGGGTTCCACCAACAATTTCAGAAGGCGAGGGACAAATATTGGCATGACAGACACATCAAGAAGAAAACTTTCAAGGAAGGAGACTTAATGTTGATGTATGACAACAAGTCAATTCAACATCCAGGAAAACTCAAAATGCACTGGTTAGGAACATACGAAGTAAAAATTGTCACAGATGGGGGAGTTGTATAGTTGAAATATTTAGGAGTCACATAAAGAGGGATGATCAATGGGAGCCGACTGAATCTGTACAAGTATAGTCGACCACCCACAACTTTAAAGCCACTGTGCAGTAAAAAAAAAGAAAAAAAATGAAAACATGATATCAAATGGTACCAACAGAGGTACAGTACACCTGAAGGAGAAGGAGCACACACACATGGAATATGAGTCCGACTAAGACAAGGCCAATGGTTAGTTCAACATGAAACTAAGTGGGAAAGGCAAAGATGACAAAATAAGTGTTAAGTGACGGAGGCTAGTAGAATTGAATGTCGGGAATGACTGACAGTACCCTGCATTAATCGCGCCAACTGGAGACGATGAGGGAGAGTAACGAAAAGTACGAAGGAACCAGAGGTTCATTGAATCCAAAATAAATATAACATCTTCGATAACCTTCACACGATGCCCATACAAAGCAAGGACGTGGGAACAAAAATCTTATTGTGAAACTGGAAGAGATAGAGAGCGATAGAGCACACGAAGCACACCGTGAAGCTTACAAAGGGTGCAGAGGTTGTTGAGCTTGACAGAAGATCAAATTTTACCACCATGGAACCACCAAAACAAGAATAAATGAGCAAGACTTTTAGACAACACATATTAGGACCAGGGCACAAAGACAATCACAGGGAAGAGAACAAAAGCCATTCGAAGTCATTAATGTGGATGAAATCCCATCATCAGATACAACACCAGGAATCCCAACACTCGTGGTAGAAGAAACCCAACAGAAAACACCTACGGGCATGGACATCGATAGGCCAGAAGAGGGTCAGGGCCGATAGAATGAGGACGCAAGAAATTAAGTGCAACCATAAAACCTTGAAGAAGCACCGAGAGTCAATGGGACAACTCCACATCAGGAAGAAGTGGCCAAGCCAGAAGAGTCATAGACAACCATTTCAGAAGACCCACAACAAGGAGAAGTGGAAGATGTCACGAGAATAACGGAGCAATATTTCAAAGAATGACCAATGGAGGCTGGAACCTCGAGTTAGCCACCACCACGAAAGGACAAGTAGCAGGTACCTAGGTCACTGCGCAGACAACCCGCCGAAACAATTATTTTTCCACGTATACTAGAAGGGGTACGAGTGAAAGAGGACTTGCTAGGTTATGTCGATAAGTTAAAATACTCAGACCATGATGTAATAGACACAGACAAGTTCTCGTATTTCATGAATAAATTCTACCTACAGACAATGGGTGTATATCCATTTGGGGAACCGATTCATCAGCAACTCCAGTGGGCAACAGGATTGGAAAAAAATGGGATTTTAGGTCTGTTGGAACTACCACACTTGCCTCAAGAAATGGTCACACATGGTAGAGATTTGTGGCTGGAAAAAATTGTCTCAATATAAATAGAGTGCATTGCACACATCATAGGACTACCATCACGGGGCATCGACCCCACATAGTTCCTCGATGAAAAAACAAAGGAGAAAGCACTCGCTGAAGAAATGAAGAATAAATATGACACTTAAAGGGGGATGCATAGAATCATTATTAATATATCAATGAAAGTGTGACAAGAATTACCACGAAAATCATGGACTACAAGCTACTCAGAAAATTCCACAAGGAGGAAGTCTTGGACGACGTTGTCACAGCTGCAACACAGTGTGTTAAGGGCATCACGATCAACTAGGCTCCTTATCTTTTGAATATGTTTCTAGATGACTGCAAGGATGCGCGGGATATGGGGACATAATTTCATTATTCATGGTTGATCATGATGATAGCCATTATGGGATGGAAGGAACCAAACTATGTATTTTTCTCCACCAGACCCAAACGCAATCATGGAGCGAGATACTTATCATTTGGTGCCGCTTCGGATGCCAGGAACAGAAAGATGAATGCATCTGTATTCGAAGGATGTATTCATGATCTACAGGAGACCGTCACCAACATGTGGAGGATAACACCGTAGGATGTTGCATACTATCAGGGCATAGTTAACTTCAAGGCCACTCAACATGCGATGTGGATCCATGCATGAAAGGACCCCAAGAAACAATGGCTACAAATGCATTATTGCATCATGGAGGGAGACATAGAAATGGTCATCAAGGATTGGAATATGAATGGAGGATTCCAGTCCTCACTCGAGACATACTTGTAGGGGTAGAGGAGGAGGCAAGGGAGGAACCTACACATGCTGAGGAGGTAGGGAAAGAACAGGCACAACCCTAGGAAGTCACAGTGCCCAAGAAACCAAGGACCGGTTAGACAAAACCAAAGTAGAAGAAAGGGGGGACATCAAAGACAGGAGTCTAGATGAGGAAGAAGAACACTACTCAGGTGGCCCGAGTGAAATAGAAATAGACCGATCCAACACAGGGGACTACATAAAGTCCTACTCCACAAGAACTGGGACTGAATAACTGACCAACTACTCAAACAAGGGGTGTGCACAAGAATATGAAGGCGCATAGAACACCTCCAGAATACACGATCACAAAGGATGATGTAGAAATGGTAGCCCAATTGGTCCAGGATCGCACATTCAAGGATTTTAAGAATGTTATGCGTCAAAGGGACATAATTGAAGAAGAGGTGGAAGATATGCGACAACTCCTCAGGAAGATCAGAGAAGCATAGGCAGTCGACAACAACATAGAAACATGACCATCAACATCACAAACAAGAGGAGAACATGAAGCAAGCGAGCGGTATATAGTCCAGACAATACCACACTCGAGTGAAATGTTTTACATTACACCCAACATGTTGTGCATGGATGAGATCATGGGGCAGACACCCCTAAAGGATTTGGCGCAATTGCAGTTGGTATTTCCGTGGATACCAACCAATGCCTTATATAAAATGCAGGTCAACATTACACATGAGGTACAGTCTCGTGCACGCAAAAACACAGTCGAACTGCAGTAGGTAAAAGATAAACGGGACAATCTGGAATTGATATTTGAGTAGGTCAAGCTCAAGACCAAAGAAGAGAGAGAACGTGTGAATGGATTGGAGTAGAAAGTAGCAGTATACTACAAGAAGATCCTAAAGACCACACAGGTGAACGAACTCACAACGACATAAAATATTGATCAGATTGTGAAGACAATTGATAATTACCAACAAGAGATCAAGAATCTCTGCGAGAAACTCACACCTACCACTCGACCGGAGGTAAGGGATAAAAGGAAGCAAGAGGCACCATAGCAGCTACAGGAGATAGAACGACAGGTCCAAGTAGCGGGGGACTTGTTCAACAAAGAAGTGCAGCTCTGGACGAAGCTGCAAGAAGATCAACAGGTCCAATATGGGGACCAGGAAGAAGAAAGAATAAGCATAACTATCCAAGACCTAAAGCATAAGAAGAAGACAATGCCAATCACAGAGCACGTTAAAGGGGTGCAAGACATGAAGAAATTACAGGTAGAACTCACCACTGTGTAGACACAGAAAAAGGAGCGCTAGGATCAAATAGAACCACTCCAGGAGAGAACAACGAAAGTCATTGCATGGGCAGAGGAATCCAAGACATATATGGCAGATACCCAGGCAAATTGGGCAAGGTTGATCAACGATGAGACTGTAGTGCAGGCATTGTATGCACTCAAGGAGAAGACCGCACAGGCTCAAACACAAGCAACATAGCTCAGGGAGAAGTTCCAAGCGATATCCATATAGATCAATGACACGCACAAAGGTTAGGTGGCTTGGGACGAGCCACATGTCAGTGTTGGGGGCCTATTGGAAGCATTCCAAAGTGGAGAGAAAGGCTATTTTTGGAAGGAAGGCATGCACAAGGAAAGCGACAGCTGGAAGGAAGAGAAACAGACACGCATGCATGGAATACCTAATGACATTAGGGTTAGTGTTTTTGTAATACATTGTAATGGATGATGATCCAGAAATGTATAAATATAGATACCTAGGTTTCATAGGGGGAGACCAGAGAGCTGGGAGAGAGAGATAGAGACAGATAGATCTAGAGACAAATATAGTGTATTGAGTTGTAATATTTTTATATACGACATAATTTTGTAAGTTGTTGAGTTGGGGAAGAAGGAGGGTAGATCTTGAGGGTTAGATCACATGCTGAGGACCCTGGTGTGATCTATTCCACCTCGTAACAGATCTCGACCTGACTGAGAAGAGTTGTAAAGTGCGCGACGTTGTAGTCTTGGAACTGCTATAATAGAAGAACTTAAGAGCTATATCTTTATGGATGTTTCCCAAGAGGGGGCGAACCACGGTAAAACCTGTGTTATGTGATTGAATTCATGTTTTTCCTTAAGGTTTTTAAGTAGATATTAGTATGTTGAATGTATGAGTTGATTATATTCCATGCATAATCGTGAATGGTAGTTTATTACTTTAATAAGTTAAATAGATCTCTCAGTGCACACTTCTCAGATCTCCACTCAATCCTGGACTGCAAACACTTGAGTATTGTAGTCACCCATTAAGACTATCTCGGGTGAGACTGCGCAGTGCACTCTGTGTGCTTCATTTCCTTCTGGTTTACTAGGAGGGCCGATATTTTTAGAGGCTTTGTTGGAACCTCAGTAGATATGAACCTTGGGTCGATCAAGTTAAAGGTATAAAATCAGACATATAATTGATAACCAACATATGTTCTTCTCCACAACCCCAACATTGTAGAGGTCCTTTCTTATGCTCTTCCATTTTCTCCCTTGCTTTCTCCATTTCTATGTTCCCACTTTGAGAGGCAAAATTTTGCTGGTACATACTTCTAGTCAAATGAATAGACTGAGCACCTCTTTTTGGATTTTTGTATTGGGATGGTTTAAATTCATTCTTCTGAAATATAAACTTATCCTTCTTTTTCCTCTCCTTAAGAGGATCCTATCTATGCTTGGATTTATCATAAGAACACTTGGCCTTCCTGATGGTGTCCTCTAGTGTCTTAGGCTCTTTAAACTCAATCATGTCCTAATAGGTCTATGTTAATCCACTGAGGAAGCATTGTATCCTTTCTTTCTCATCCCTGAGATAATTAGGGACATACTTTAACAAATATAAGAACCTATTTTCATAATAATCCATGGTAAGTTATACTAACTTGTGTTCATGTAACTCCTTACTATTTTCATCATAGTACTTTTTTGATAAATACGCTTTCCTGAAACATTTATCAAATTGTTTTCATTTTAACTTGCTCTCCTTTATTCCCTTGACATCCTTGAGGTTTTTCCAAGAAATGGAATCTCCCCCATTCAAATTGAAAATATCTACCTTTTCCTTTGTATTTTCTGAGTAATTATGTACTAAAAAATACTTCCTTAGTCCTTGCAGCAAGGCCTCAACCTCCTCTCCTTTCTTGATATCTCCACCAAAGGTAGGCAACTTTGACTTCTTGAATTCCTCTGTCATAGAACTCTGAGAGTGTCTCTTCTTTTTCTTCTTAGGGACACTTGAACCAATGTCACTGCTAGATGAATCTTTTGTAGTGGTCCTCCGACTAGATAACTTTGTGGAAATGTAATGTCCCCTACCTCTTGATAAAGAGGTTGTGAGAGACTTATTAGTCTATTTGTCCCCACTATACTATAGCATCATGAGTTATGGAGACCAAGAAACCCAAATTACTTACCTAAGCACAATGTTATAATTTTAAGTTGAATTTGGGGAGAATGGGTAAATCAAATGAAGGAAAAGACCACATGAGGAAAAGTAAGGAGTTAACCCCAAGAGGTGGTCAACTAACTCAACATAGAAATGTATCAGGGGTATAAAAGGAATATGAGGGTGCATCTCTTATTCATTATGTATTATTATTACTCTTGCATCTTGGGATCTTGAGCATAAAGACGTTTTGAGGGTTTTGGGATAACAAACCCTAGAGATCAGATCGGTGGTGAAAGATCCCACCTATATTGATCCAAGCTTGGTCACATAGGTGCAATATTCCTCCCCCACCATTATACAATAGGTATAGGTCACTCAGTTATTAAAGGAAGAAGTATTTCACAACTTTGGGGGGTTTCCAGTAGGAGGGAACACCATATAAAGAAGAACTACTCGATCTGGAAAGAGGAGGAGGTTTTGGGGCCTAAGGCTTATGGGGTTTTCATTGTATGGCATAGGGTTCCCTTTCTATCCTATCGGGGAAGAGGTTTCTCTATTATTTGTTTTATTTGGAGCTTGGCACGAGTTGGAGAGGAGGAGGGTGCACTACAGAAAGAGGATCCACCCATTAGAGGGAGAAGATCATCTTCAATCAACTTGAAACTATGCCATGGGTTTGTCTTGCCCTGATCTAACTTTCTAGCGATTTTGGTGGTATTTGGAGGCCTTTAAGTGGGAGGCCGAAATATTGGATAGCTACAACCAACCAGGAGGGTGCAACTCAACCATGAGGATCAGATCTATCTATTGAAGGGAAAACAACTAATCTTGTCCCTTTCTCTAGTTTATTGTGGTTCCTTTGGAGCTTGTTGGAGATGTCCTTATTCCATCTTGATTATTCTTCTTGTATTATTCCAGATCTACAAATCTATTGTATCAGGATCACTCTATTATCTAAATAAAGGTCAAATCTAAAGTTGTTGGTTCCATATTGGTATTCATTTCTTATATCTTGTCATTTTCTTGTGTTATATGCTCATATCTATATATCCATGCTATAATATCCAAATAATAAACAATCAATGCACAACTTGATGAGATAAACTGGAAAAACACGTTGAAACAATAAACAAACAGTGAACAATCTTTGGTTCTGGGAAAAAAATCAGCTTGGGAACATTACAATGGTATCAGAGTGTTAAATCCTCCCAACTTGTGGGGATTAGCACATGCATAATTTCAATGGTATCTATATGGGAAGGAACATAAGACATATAGGTGAAACAGAGACAAAAATCAAAGGTTCAGGTGAGGACATTGAGCCACAGGTCTTAGCAGGTTTAGCAAAGGATCTAAAAAACTCCATAGATCATACACAATTTACACTTGAGAACCATCTATAAGAGAATCAAGAAACAATGCACCTGGAACAATTTTAAATAAAGGAGACTTTGGAAAAAATAAATGTTAACCAAAAAAAATATTGTGCAACTCTTTATGCATATGACACATGGGGGGAATGGCCCAAGCATTTATGCAAACAAGGAAACCAGTGGTTCCCATGGGGGAACTAGACATTATCAGGAGTAGGATCTTCACTGCCATACAAAGGGACACATATTTGGATGGGGGACTTCTAGGGGGGAAACACAAAATAAAGTTACTCCTAGACCTTATATTCCCACATTCTTGGATGAACAACCACATGATAACCACTTCCATGAAATAGAAGACAACTTTGAGGAATATGCCAAGGAATATGATGCATTAAGTGCAGGATTCATGAGACAAGTTACATTGGACCACTATTGTGGTATTAAGTTAATGGGGAAACCCAAAAACTATCATAGGAACACCAATGAGTTGGAGTGTCGAGAAGGTATGATGGAGATTCCATACTTTGATGGGTCTTCCAAGGTGTCTGCAAAAGCTTGGGTGCAAAAGTTAGACACCTATTTACAGCTTAACCCAATGAGGTATATGGATGCCATTAATTTTTCCACCATGTACTTGGAGGGAAAATCTCATGACTGGTGGTATCAGGGTTTGAATACCTTGGGTCATAACTAGATCATTGCTTACAAATAGTTCACTTAGATACTTATGGACATATTTGATCAGGGATATCCAAAGCTACATTTCAGGGAACTCACACAACTCAGACAAACTGGGTCACTAGAGATATATATAGAGAAGTTTTAGAGGGTAGCCGTCATGGTTCCAAATGTGTCTCAGGTGAGACTAATGATGCTCTTTATAGAGGGGTTGATGGAACCCCTAAAGGGTTGGGTCAATGATTTTAATCCTTCCAACTTACA
>ML853813.1:29466-54233 GCA_009831015.1 Picea engelmannii
TATTAAAGACTAAAGATTTATAAAAATATATGTGTTCCAACAATTCTGTGGTAAATTGTGATAAGGTATCAGCTGTCTACACTATTCGAATACCAAACCCTCTAGTTGAACCATATGTTTATACCTTCTGCTTGCTGTATTAAACCCTAAATATTACATTGATATCATTTTACTCCGGTTCGATGGTTGATGGGAGCATTGTGCATGCTTGGTTACTTGGGAACATTTTTTTGAGTTCCTCGTTTGGTAATTCTGGAAGAAGTCTGGACATACTTATTTATTTGAAGCTTGGGCTCGAAGTATTGAATGTTATTTGGTTCAATCGTTATGTTGATTGTATTAAAAGGGACACTTTTGTGCGAATTGTTTGAGGCCCGAATGAGAGTTATAATGACCAGTTTGATTGCGTTGAATTGTGTTGGAATAAATGATGGATATAAATGGTCGTAAACACTGTGTGTGTTTCTGTTGGTTTTAAAGGATTTAACATTGGAGTTAATGTATGGTTGTGGCCCAAAGGCTATTGTGGTTTCTTATAGTGATTGCAATGTTGTTTGTTATGATTGTCATATAATGATTATATGGATACAATGGTTGTTGTTATTAGATAATTATGGGCATAAATATTATTGTTTGGAAGCCAACAAGCAATCTGTTTGTTAGCACTCTGTAAACTTCACTCGGATTAGAGAACGAATGATAGAGGAAATCTACAAACCAAATTTGAGGCCGAAAACTAGCCTTTACGACTTGGAGAGGGCTCTCTATGAGACTTTGTCTCTGTACAAGTTATGGCTTTAAACTGTCGGCTAGATTTAACACTTTATTACAATACTTCTTGTTCTATTGGCGAAAGAAAGAAAGACCTTGGTCTATGGAGTCGATTTAAGATAACAATAGAAACAAATGAATTAGTGATTGAACTTGAGAGGATAAAGGCTAAGTAAGCAACAATATTTCAGTTAAAATATCATTGTGTGTGGCGAGAGAAAAAACATGAAGCAACTCGGAGCACCACTAGGGATGAATTCAGAATTCCCTTAGAAGAAACACATTCGTCTAAATGGCGCAAATCTAGAGCATCGCGCGATGAATTTTAGATTCAAAATCACGTTCCGATTTAGAAAAAATATAGATATGAAGATAAAGAACACAGGAAATCACGTACACAAAGAGAGAATACAATACATCAAATTGCTTCAATTAGAATCTTTTCGTCAAAGCTTCAGGACCTTTGCATTAAGTTTCAGTCGAATTCAAAAGCTACATTCAATAGTCATTTTCTACATTGTTTTGCCAACCAACCTGGCTTACATTGAAAAGAGGAAATATATAGACCAGGGTGTGCCGCTCGAGCTACCTTGCTCTCTAACTAATATCCCTAGAAAGTAGACTTTGACTATTCTCTGCTAGATGACTCTTCGTATGGAACTTTACTAAAAATAGAAACTGACTGTACTCGGTCACACCATAACCACTCGCCTTTGCCACAATGGTTTATTCATCAATAAGATCTCATCATTAGAGAGTGATGTGTCGATTATTTTTCTTTGACAGGGTATCTGGACGATCAAGTGCTCTGTCAGACTATTGCCACCCATTGTAATGGCCTTAATTTTTGCCGCGCGATTGTTTGTTGGAGCATGCATGTGGCAGGTGATTGCAGACTGTCGCAGGTGTTTCCAAAAAATTATGACCCCAGTTATGGAACAACGCCTCTCTTCAAACCGTCGCATGTCCAACGTACACTTGTCCTTTACAATGGATGGGATTCTAGTTTTTTTCGTTGTATGCTTGCTGCGTGGGTATCTGTCAAAGTCCCTACTTCCTGGTAGGAAACATGACACAGGGAGAAACAATCCATGCCACGTTCGAGAAGAAAAAATTGGAGTCGGTTAATCATGCTTCTGGTATTGTCTACAATTTTGATACCCAAAGCTTTCTCCTGAGAGATGAGTTGCACCTTTTCAAATTCATTACTTTCCTTTGCAGAACCATGTTCCCTTTCATCTTCTTCTGCACACTATTCAGAGATGCGCAAAAATTTTCCATGGTCGGTCCACGTTCCCTGATGTGATTTGCGTTCCTTTCTTCTGACATCCTCTATGCTTCAAAAAAATGGATGATTGTATCTTGCGCTTCCCCGAGATACCTCTTGAGCCAAGTCACGTTTCCCTCATGGCCCTGTGATGATGATGCTTCAAGGGTCTTTGCTGCTAACTGTTGTCTCATCCCCCTGTTCTCTTGGTATAGCTCAACAATAATGAGTTGCACTTGCTTCAGCTTCTGCGACGGTTCATGAAAATCCATGCCTTCAGTGTCTGTCCTTCTCCCTCTACCGCAGGTTTCTCGACTTGGACCTTCGATAGGTTCCAACTGAATGGCACACATGAGTAAATATTCGATGACAGACTTTGCACATGGCTCGGTCGAGGCTTGGGCCTCTCCAGTTTCCTTGTTCTTCCTTGGCCTGTACCTTATCCAAGGTATCAGTTGTTGGGGGGATAGGGCTTCCAATGGATTTTTTTCTTCAACGACCCTTCCTATTTCCACCTCCACGTAGTGAGATGTTACTTTTTACATGGGTAGAGGGGAATATCCTCTGGGGTCTCTAGGGATACCGATTGTGAGAAGAAAAGAATACGAGTTGTTTCCCAATCGCTTCAACTCCTCAACTATCAATAATTTAATCAACGAGACATGAAATAGTTTCTTCTTTGGCTGGTTTGTTTCATCTCGGATGTTGTCTTCCATTTCTTGGAGGATTTGGTGCAGGAAGAAAGGAAGATTTAATGGTCTCCTTCCTGTGAAATGCATCAATAATATGATGTGATGTGGGTGTATCCTGTCAAACCTATCTTTACAGGTGAAATATTTCCTAATCTCTCTCAATAGCTTCGGAAAAGGCTCCTGCAAATATCTACTTGGAATGTCCACTCTGACCTTCCTGTTTAAATAGTTTGGCTTGATAAATTCCTCATAGAATAGCATGTCCAAAGGCATGCCTTTATACTACATTTCGCCACATGGAGGGATCTCCATTGTAGCTGACAAGGTTTCCTCTGTTACCTCGAATGTTCTTCTTGCAATTACTGTGCGAAGCCCATTGAAACTAAGCGCGAAATGTTCTGCCATCTTTACGTTGAATCCTTAGATTTTCCTACAAAAGACCATGCATCTGAATTGTTCAAAATATTCTTTGACATCCAGATATTTATTTACCAACGTCAAGTTTTGAGGTTTGGGCCCCACATTCCTGCTACTCTGCGTGCCTTTTCTTATGTTTTGGGATGTTTCCATGGTGCAAAGAGTATTTTTTCTGTGCATGGTGGATTCAACACAGACCCAAGGCAGTAATCTTGATTGACCTGCATTTGTGACGCAATTTAAGGCAATCAACTGTCCATCCATGAGAAACTCAGGGCTCGCGGGAAGGATTACAGACAGAGCATAAACTTGGATGGTGAACAAAATACATGCAAAGCAACCATAATTTATAACTGGGCGGGCGAGAGATGGAATCGTGCTAGGGGACACTGAACTCATGGTGACTGGAGGTTTCAAAGCAAGACAAAGATTTTTGGAGCACATCCATGTGATGAGTACACTTTGAGGCATGTAAAGTACAACTGATAAGAGCTGCAGATCATATGTGATACGAGCACCATGATTTTTCATTCTTTCTGACTTCATAATGAGATGATGATGGTCACTTCATATGCTGATGCAACTTCTATTTAAAATATTTCCTTGACCTTTGGCACAAAAAACCTTCTCTTCTGACAGGACCCGACTCTTTGGGAAAATACCTTTACCACTTACACATGTTTTGGTTCTGACATCCCTTCCCGACTCCAAGTGCCAACCGACCACTTTCTAACTTCGACCCATTTGTTGTTCGGTACCTGACCTCACACGCTTTGACACATGGACTATGACTCGACTAAGACTGAATCTAACTAAAAAAATGATGACTCTAACAGTTGGCTCCAATGGGGATGATACCCTCTTAGTGAGGTGGCAGAGAAAAACAGACCAGGTGCATGACCATTGGTGCTTATTTGAATTCCATACTCTGAAACAATGGAAAAGAAAAACACAACCTAGACCTACTTGACATAGTTTCGATCAGACTCAACATAAACTCAGGGCCTTCACTCTGGGCTTCAATTATCTACTGACATACTGACTCGAAATGCCTTCTTTGAAAACAAATATGAAATGACTATTTATAATGACATGAAAAATGTAACGGACCTTACTGAACCAAATAGTGTTTGAGGAACCTACCATTCACAGGCCCTCCGCCAGTGGACTCTCCATTAAGCTCTTCTAACATATATGCATTGTTTTGTGGTATGCACTGATTCTAAAATGTCCCATCCAAATATGATTGAATTTTCCATGCTTTCCCTTGTCTTCGTTCTCGCGTCACACTTTAGCACTAGATCCTGCACCTAAAATTCCTCCTGCTTAGAGTGCTTGTCGAAATTTTTCTTCATCTTGTCTTGGTGAAGTTATGATCGGTTGTAAACCTTATCCCTCATATGTTGCATGTGAATCAACTGATTTATTCTTCTCTAAGTTTCATGTAGATCGACCTCTTGCTCTTGCAACAACTTCCTGACGAGCAATCCCAGTGAGGTAGGGAAAATCACGTTGGCACCATATATGATTTGGAATGGTGACGTGGAGATGGATTTTTTGGTAGTGACTCTGTCTACCCACAATGCGTAAATGAGTTTATTATGCCAAGCCTTCTTTTTGTCCTACATGAGTCTTTTAATGATCCTGGTTAAGCTTGTATTTGACGATTCTGCTAACTTGTTACCCTATGGGTAATACACTGTAGAATGTCCCAGGGTTATATTGTAATCCTTTCAAAACTTATCCATTTTCTTGGACTTAAATGAAGCCACGCTATCCATGATTATATTGATAGGGCACCCGAACCTAGACATGATATTGGTCTCCAGAAACTGAATGATGACCGTGTCGGTAGCCTACTTCATTGGAATTGATTCGATCCATTTTGTGAAATAATCTGTAACTGTAAGTATCCATCTGTGTTGCGTCGAGGATAGTGGGTGGATATATCCTAT
This sequence comes from Picea engelmannii, assembly GCA_009831015.1. NCBI lineage: Eukaryota > Viridiplantae > Streptophyta > Pinopsida > Pinales > Pinaceae > Picea > Picea engelmannii. The sequence continues at coordinate 34,569 of ML853813.1, forward strand.
AAAGTCCAGGCCCCATTGTATGAACGATGCTTCGACCAAGATCGGTTTCAGCAACATGGATTGCAACTTTCTCCTTCCATCGAAAATCTGGCACTCATGGCAACTGGAAACTTCTTTGTATACGTCTGTGAAGATGTTGAGCCAATAGTAACATTCTCTTAGAATATTATGCGTGGTGGTTTTCTAGTAGTGATGTCCTCCACAGTCACCTTTGTGGAATCCTCTGATAGCTCGTTCCACGTTGTCTTCTTCTAAGAAAATCAACAATATCCCGCCTGGATATTTCCAATACATGGAGTTATCCAAGATGCATAACTTAGTAGCTTTCAAATTTAAGAATCTGGCCTTGGTCTTACTTAAACCTGGAGGATCTTGCAGAGTCTTCAACACATAAATGATGTTTGTATACCAAGGTGAATCGATGAACTTCTGAGACACCTGCGCGGTTGTTTCTTCATGAGGATTCTCTGACAGGTCAACAATGAACTTAATTCACAGAATGCCACAGTTCAACTGCACAATCAATTTTGTGAGGCCCTGACCCTTAATCAACTTCGTGGGCTTGGTTTTGAGGTCATATTCCAACATGACTGCGATCCACTTACCTATTCTTTCATCAGGGTTAGGCTGAGTCAGGATGTCTTTGACTGAGTTGTTGGGCATGTAAGTGATAACGTGGGAATGTGACTTTTTTGGATTCAATGATATGCTGAACCTCTTGCATTTTTGGAAGAACCTCTTCGTATGCTCAAGGTGTTGTTCGTCAGAGCTAGAATACATTGTGATGTCATCCAGATAGATCACGATAAATTTGTCATTTTCCTCAGAAAATGATATATCCATCGCCCTCTGGAAGGTATCTCCAACGTTCATCAAGCCGAAAGGCATCTTATCATACATGAATGTCCCCCATGGTGTCGTGAAAGATGTCTTTTATTGGTCATTCAGGTGTACTATAATCTTATTGTAACTTGAAAATCCATCCAACATAGACATCTTTTGGGACCCAACTACCTTCTGCAGAATATAGTCCATCTTAGAAAGTGGGTAGTTGTCCTTGAGGGATACTTTGTTCAAGTTTCGAAAGTCCACGTACAACCTTATTTCGCCGCTCTTTTTCCTTACAGGCACCAGGTTGGAAACCCATTTCAAAAACCTTAAAGAAACAATAATTTTGGCTTCGAAGAGTTTCTTTACCTCTTTTTCAACTAGCGACAGCAGTAGGGGATTTATCCGTCTTATATTTTGCTTGAAAGGTTTTTGGTCTTCTTTGAGAGGAATGACGTGCTGAATCACTTTAGTGTCGTAGAATTTCAATTCATCATAGCTCCAAGCGAAAACATTGGGAAAATATTTCATGAGTTTGATGTAGTTTTGTTTGACCTTTGGACTAAGCGTCTTTGATAATTTGATTATCCTCGGATTCTCCTGGGTCCCAATCCTGCAATCCTCGACATCCTCATCATTCGTGGTGATCTTGGGATTTCTAGACACATCATTTTCATCAAACAAATTTTCCAATGGAACCAACCCTTTGGGGATGATATTATTCTTTAGTTTCACTATGTCCCTCCCAATTATCTGGTTTTAGAAAGGGTCATCGTTACTATGCACAACTATTCTTTCACCTTCATCGCAACAACACTTGTAAGCAATGTTTACATTAGCGAACTCGTCGCTCATTTGGAGAAATATCCCTACCTGTTTGTTGTCTTCAAAAACCTGCCAATAATTGATATTATCGGGCACCATCGGCTTGTGTTTGAATTCAATCTCATACTTTCTATTGGGGAAAATGGGAATCTTAAAAACCGAGGCCTACATGGCCAAGGCATTCGCAATTTGATTCTTCCCCCTCGGGATCACTAATAAATTATACTCCGAGAATTCTTCGAGGAGGTCCAACACTAGGTTTATGTACGCACTTAGTCTGGGGTGCTTGGATTGATATAGACCTTTCACTTGGTTTATAATGAGATGAGTGTCTCCATGCACCACTATCCTCTTTGTGCCCAACTCTTTCAAAACTCTCAGACCCAAAATCAATGCTTCATACTTAGCCATGTTATTTGTATAATCGAAGGCGAGTTTGTATGAGCAGAGTTTTGTGCCCACCTTGGGAGGACTTATACATACACTGACCCCCTACCCCTTCCTTGCTAACAACTCTGTCAAAAATCATGTTCCACATCTTGTTCTCTGTACGGTTTCTTGGGTCAGTGCACTCTTTTTCTCTTTGTGCGACTTTATCCTAGACAGTCATGACGATCGTTGGCTCTTCTTTTTCAAATCTTAGGTCATTGTAAAATATGGAGGACTCAATATCAGTGTTGATGGAGTAGATAGGGTGGTTATTTGGCTACGTCTTACTACTCACCATTTATTTCAACAATACTTCTCTGTACAACCGTCTCTCTTGGATGAAGACAGGAATGATGGCATACGCCATATCTATCTGCAGGGTTCCCTTCAATTTTGCAGCCCATGAACTGGATAATAGCATGCCAAATTTAGGGGGTATATCGACCAAAACCATGTCCATAACCATATTCTTATAAGGGATTTGGGCCAGCGACACATCCAAATCTTTAATCAGACCCAAACATTTCACTTTCCTCGAATCGAAAGAAAAAATATCGTTATAGGGTCTGGTGATGTCCAAACCCAACTCGTCCATGATCACCTTGGGCATGAGATTGTGCGACACTCTCAAATCCAACATGGCGATGTGAAAATTCATGTCATGGACCTTGATATTGACATAGAATAGGGGAATGTTCTCAATATTGCCCGTTTCCTCCACGGGTGGACCAAACAAAATGGCAGGGTTGTCATCCTGGACGTTCAGGGTGTCGGGAGTTTATCCCATCTTTAGAATTTTAATAATATGATCCCCATATTACCCTTTCTTGATGAGCTCGTTGAAAGGGATGAATATTTTAATCTTTTCCATTTCATTCCCAAAGTTAAAAGGGGGGAGAAATTTTCTACCTCCTTGACACCTGTCTCTCAACTTGTTTCTGGCTCTTTCCTTGGAACCTCCTCCTTTGAATTTCCCTTTTCAATAGCATCATTGGTTGGGTTATATTTCTTCGGTCGACTCATGGAAGGTATGTATGCTAGAGGTTCCCTTATGAGATTTGTCTGCTGAGTTTCTGTAGACACATTTTTGCGCCTGAGGTTGTATTTCTTTTGGAACTGCATGATGGCATTGCGATAACCCTTCCTGAATTCCTCCATTTCCCAAGACAACATGTCATCCATCTCCAACATAATATCATCATTTTATCTCATGTATTGATCATGTTATCCCTTTGTCAAGAAAATGCGTGTGTCCTTGTCGTCGCAACAATTCATTTTATCTTGGATCATCTGATCAAAATATTCATCCGCATAATTGTTTTTGAATGAGGGCCAATATTGTGTAACTACAAAGAATATTCTTATCCCCTTTTGTGGATAAAGTAAAATATCAACTGGGAAACAACATCGACTGGGTAAAAACATCAACTAGATAACATCATCAACTGGGTAACAACATCAACTGGATAAACATGAGGCACCAATATAATCCACTTGGTCATCTAGCATCATGATCATTGATTGGTTTTCCATGAATCCATATTAAAGAAGTTTTGTTCTCTTTATCTTCGCGCATAAGATACTCTTTCTTTCTTTCATCTTCATGCAAAAGATACTCTTTCTTATCTTCACATAGAAGATATCTTATCTTCACACAAAAGATGTCTTATCTTCACACATAAGATATTCTATGAGTTTTTCCATTCCTTTTATGTTCTTCCTTCTCTTGTAGTCATGTATCTCACCCATCCACTAGGGAGGAATACTACCATAGCTTCACCCCTAGTCATCCCACATGAACTAGAGAAGCTAAGATGCTAGCCTAGGCAAGACTAGACTCCCTTTCCATGATCCACGCAAGATCATGACACAAACCTCAAGATCCAAGTAACCATTCCACATGGTCAAGGTTTATGTTCTAGGCTACTCAATCCTTGGCTAGAGGAGAGTATCTTCCCACTACCCCTTGGAGAAACATCCACACTCCTCTCTACGAGGGTGGTCACACCCCTCTCTACGAGGGTATTTGAGCATGTCCCTAGAGTATCCAAAACTCAACACTTGGATAGAGGCCAACCTTGGAAAATTTCTCATTCCCCTTCTCTACGAATGTCTCTTCCTTGTCTACGAAGGTATCTTCTCTTTTCATTATCTATGAAGGTATACCTATGGGATTGCTCATTCCTTCTCCATGAAGGTCTAGCTATGGGATCTGAAAAAATCTCTTGTGGTCCAAAATATTTCCATGGTATAATACCATGATACCCATCTGCTGGGCACCATCCATCTTTTTTCCTAACTGCACCAAATCATGATCCTCCATTTCGAACTCGAAGACATAGCTCCCTCTTGCACCAAACTGAGAGCTTCTAATCGTCATCCTTGAAGTTCTTTTCTAAAATATCTTGGGTGCCTTCTTGAGTTCGAACCATTCTTTCTTTCTGACTTCATACTAGATCAACCTGGTCCCTCTGCATCTATAAGAACGGTATTGGAGAAACCTATAGTTACCTGCGTCTCATCAACTATATCCGAGTGTCCATCTTTCTCTGCATATTTAGGAGCCTCCTTATCCTATATAAATATTGGATACTGTCTGGTCTTTACTGATTGTCACCATATCATAATTCCTTCTCATGTTGTCTAACTTCTACAAGTCAAGGCATAAGTTCTTTCTTCTGAGACCTGTAAACTTACTTACATTATGATTTCTGAGATATTTCACTTAGCCAATAAGCCAGTAACAATAAGAAGTAATCAAATAAAACTATATCATGATTTCCATCAGAGTAGTACACATATTTTCTTAAGAAAAAACTCATTCAACCATGTACACATCTGAAACCCTAATCATGAATAAGACTTTTGAACTCTTTTTCACTCTAGCTATGAAATTACCAAATTTTCCCTTAATATCATGGCTAAACACATACCTTTGTCACTCTCATGAGTGATCATACCTGAAATGAATATTTTATCTCTTTCTTTATCCTCTTCTTTGATACTTCCTTCATTAGACACTGAGATAAAGTGAGGTTAATTAACATTCTCACAACAATCTAACTTGTAATGATAAAGTATTAAAGTAAATAAGATACTAAAATAACATGAATACTTATCTTTTTTTTTTGTGTGGGGAGGCTCCACAGACTCCACCATTTTCTATCTTTCTTCAAATCAACTATCTTCAACTTAAAGTACATAATCCTCAATTTCTACTAAAGATTTCTTTGAGGGAGGAGATTCCTCTTCCTCTGCTACATATGCTTGATCATGTGCTTGATGCCTTCTTTTCCTTCATAAAATTAGGTTAGGGTATCAAAAATTTATTTTGGAGTCTTCTTTGAGGCCACTTGAGGAATCAAGTGATCTTTGATAGAATCTGCAATGATTGTATTGGCCCTAACTGTGTCTTTTTGGTGTTTTTCTTTAGCTACAACATCAACGAGTTTTGGTACACTCTCTTAATGAATATTTCTAGGTCATTCTCTTCAAGAATGAGTGAGATCTTATACTTCCAGGCACGAAAGTTGTCCACACCTTCTAGCTTGTCAAAAATCTTAGTGCTTGCAGACATCTTTTACCTGGAGCTAGGCAAATGACCAAAAAATGAAAATGCTCAGAATTGAATTTTGAGCTTACCAGAAGGTGCACTTGGCTGAGGCAAGTAGCCTAGTGTGATTAGATTTCATAAAATCAAAATTTTTCCCCTTCAAAATTGACCAACGGATTTCTGGATTCGTGCTTCTGGTTTTATGGTACTTCTGGTTTCTTGGTACTTTTGGTTTTCTGGTACTTCTAGTACTGGTTAAAACTAGGGTTTCACTTTCCAGAAGTTCTATCCACTAAAAAGGTGCGCTGAAGGTGTCAATGAGTTCCTTAGGCTAGGACGCACATTTTTAGATGATCTTTGGGTTGAAATTCCTCTTTAATAAGAAGCCCTAATTTTCTTGTACAACAACAGTGAAGTTTTTCTTTTTCCTATGAAATATGCTCTCTTCAGCTTAGTTCTGATACCATGTTAAATTTTCAGCTATTATTAGGTTAATTTTCAATTTACTATGTAACCATAGCATATATAGGATCACTGAGAGAAACACAATCACAAGATACACAACATTTATCCTAGGAAACCCTCAAGGGGAAGAAAACCCAACAAAAATTATTTAATATAGATTCAATAACCAAGTACAACTCTAGAATAAATATCTCTCTATAAAAGACAAACTACCATGATGCTAGACCAGAAAATAGCCAAGACAATAAACCAAACACCAGATAATATCCTCTCCCATGCAATGTGCCTCTCTCTCTTCCTTCTTCTGGCAACTGTAGCTTCCTTCAATACTTGCGCACTAGATGAGTGAGTTGAGTGAGTGTACAAATGAGTGGTTGGATTCCTTTATTTATACAAACTGGAAAGAATTGAAAGGATGTGTCTCTCTACTGGCAGGGCCGACTTGTCTTTTTGGGTGGTTAGAACCACTTTAATTTTCCCGGGGGCCGACTTCTTAATTTGCATATTAGAATTAGGGTTTGGCCAATCCGCAAAAGGGGATTTGGTCAATTACAATGCCCAACATGATCAATCCACAAAAGGGGATTGATCTAATCAATAATATATATTTTATATTTTACTTTATCCACAAAAGGGGATAAGAATATTCTTTGCAGTTACACAATATTTTAACAATCCAGATATATAATCACAAACTTACCAATAAAATATTTTAATACCTCATTCATCAACCTCATAAAAGTGCTCAGGGAAGTTTTCAAGCCAAATAGCATAACAAGCCACTCATACAACCCTTCATTCATTTTGAAGGTTGTTTTCCACTCATCAACTTCTCTCATCCTTATCTGGTGATATCCACTTTTTAGGTTTATTTTTCAAAAAAATTCACTCCGCTCAAACAATACATTAATTCATCCATCTCGGGCAAAGGAAATCTATACCTGATGGTGATTTCTTTTATGGATCTTGAGTCTGTACACATTCTCCATCCTCCATCTTTTTTCAGACTCAACACAGTTGGTACTGCACATGGACTTAGGATTTCTCTGACTAAACCCTTTTCCATCAAATCCTAGACTTCTCTCTTTACCTCCTCATTCTCTTGAGGGGTCAATCTGTATACTTCTTTGTGCGATAGAATCAGTCCTGGTATGAGATCAATGTGATGGCTGATACTCTTGATGGGTGGAAATGAGAGAGGCAACTCATCCACTACTATGTCAGAAAATTTTCTAATAGCTCCTGAATTTCTTCAGGCAAATCATCCATAGAAGTACTTGTAAGAACGAATCTGGGCTTCCTCACCACAACAAATTTCATTTCCTATTCCTTCTTGACTTCACTTAGGAGATCATTCCCACTCATGAGAAGTATACTTGTGTTGGATTCTTCCTTCACCTTCTTATCCTCTATTGGTAGTAGCATGTGTGTTCTACTATTTTTCTCCAGGGTATAAGTATTTTTCTTCCCATCATGAATGAAATATTTGTCAAACGAACATGGTATCCCCAACAAGACATGACATACATCCATGGGAATCACATGACACAAAATCTCATCTCTATATCCTCCTATCTTAAATTCAACTAGGCACTATTTAGTTACCATTACCTGGTGTCCTTTCTGCAACCATGAGACTCTATACGAACTCGGATGTGCACTTTTCTCCAGCTCCAATTTCTCCACCATTTTTGTGGATACCAAGTTATCAGTTCTCCCACTATCAATTATCACCTTGCATATCTTGTCTTTGGTCTTGCAAGCAGTTATGAACAAATTGTTCCTCTACACTGGTTTTTCCACTTCTTTCTCCGGGTTCAAGAGAATCTTCCTCATCATCAAGGATCTCCCATATTCTTCACCTTATGCCTCAACATTTATCTTATGTGCTTTCGAAATGTGAGCTTCACCTCCTCCTTATTTCTTTAACTCAGGGCATTCCCAAGACACGTGTCCTATTTTTCCACAGGCATAACACTTCACCTCTCCTCCTCTTCCTCTTCCTCTTCCTCGAGGAAAATCATTTATTCCACCATATTGTCTCCCTTAAGAACTTCCTCTTCTTTATGAGTGACCGTGTGATTTTATAGTCTCAACCTTGGGCTTCTGTGCCTTGTCATCGACAATTCCTTTACCTCTGTTTAGACTTCTTCCTCTGCTTCGCTGGCTTTGTTTCTTGGCCAATTTCTCTTATGACTTTAGTGTAATATGATAATCATCCTCCACTGTCCTCACTGTTATCATGTTGATTTCATCCTAGATTTCATATCTTAGGCCATTTATATACCTGGAAACCTTTTCATCATCTTTTTCTCTCTGTCCATCCCTGATGTTCAACTTATAAAATTCCTCTGTGTATTCTTTTACTCTCAATCCTTTCTATCTCAGGTTTTGCAATTTCCTGAAAAAATTTATCTGATAATATTTGGGTATGAATTCAGCCTTCAACTTGGCTACCATCTATCCCAGTTCTTGATCTTTTGCTTGCCTTTTCTTCTTCTGTTAGCCTGTAGTTTATTCCGCCACAATGCTACGTGTCCCTTCAATCTAGTGACAACGTGTTTTACTTTCTTCTCTTCATTAACGTCTTCATAATCAAAGTAATTTTCCATTGCTCTTATCTAACCCAACAATTCTTCAACATTTAAGTTTCCTTCATTCATTGGAATTTCTATTTTTTCTTATTCTCCTAATTTGACAACAACTTTCAGCAAGCGTTCTTCTACAACATCTTCCCATGGAGCTCCTTCAACTTCCATTTCTTCTCTCTCTGCATCAATGACATCTCCAACATCAGGTTCTCTTATTTATTTTGTCTCCATAGCATCTAATCTTGCATGAGGTTCTCTCATCTCCCTTTCCAAAGTTGGATTTTCTACAGGTCGCTCCACACATCTTCTAGGAGGCATGGTGCTAAGCTTTTCCTTCACACAGAGCTCAAAAGAAACTTTGGCTCTGATACCATGACACAGACCCCTCTTCATTTCTTAGGGCTTCTCAACCTCCCGGTCAAGGATCTTCAATACACTGAGTCAAATCATCTCTTTGGGCCTCTACTAGACCTTGGATTTAATTCACACAGGCTCTCTTTGGTTACCCACACAGGTTCAAATCACCCTCACACCCTTTTTCTGGCACTTTTGATAACTCTAAATGATGAGTTCTAGCTCCTCTTATAGGCCCCTCTTCCTTATTACCATGAGATATAAAATCTAGCTCACCCCCTTCGTGACTTCGGGCTTCAACGATTTTGAGTGAAGATAACTCCGTTTTCCCTAAACGCTAGACCGACAAAATCACTCGGACAAGATATATGACTCACGCTTCTCTGACATCCAACGACTGTAATTCACTTTGGGACTCTACCTTTTGGAGTTTCGAGCATTCCAAAAACCATTTTTCTCGGAGTGATTCATACCCGAAGCTACGGATCAAGAGACACGTGCTCACCTTGATCAACGATCAAGATTCATCACTTGTTTCCACTTCGAATGAATTCCATTCAATGATCCTCTTCCTCCTTAGATTTTTCTCTGGAGCTCTTTTCTACCGAAGCACACAGACCTCCATTACGTGTCCTTCCTGGATCCAATGGTCCAGATCTCTTCATCCTTCATGACTTCGAAAAAAATCTCTCTTTGCTCCATGAAAATCCCGCAAAGCTTTATCTCATAGACTCTCTGATTTGCTGCCACGTATCCTCCTTGATACTGACGATCTCAATTTACTTCACGGATTCATGACTTTGGCTATCCCGCTCCTTGAAAACTTCCAAACCTCTGAATATATGAAGTGTCGAGGGAATTCAAAGACTATCCTACGTGCAACTCTCCCAAATATCACAGTCTGGAAAGATCCTGATTCCTTCGAATGGATCTTTCTCGTTGATTGGGAAATTTTTAGTGGGCTAATCCCTACTGAAGAATTCCCATCCGCTATCTCTTCTAAGCATGTTCCTCCTCAAAAATTTCAAAATTCTCAGAATATTTCTTTGATACTTACTCCTTGCATCTATCAAGATGGTTTCTTCGATACTTAGCCAAATGTCAACCCTGCGCACACCTTGCAACAGGTCTCTTCCTACTTAACCCCTTTTTGTGGGTGACTGTACACTCCTTACAATAGTTCTTACATGACTCAATTGTTCCTCTTGAAAAATATGGCGTTGAGTGTGTTTCTGCCTACTCACACCTTGCATGGTATTTTTCACTCTTTGCAAACAAATATTCACATTATCTCTCCTGAGATTCTGAGCCAAAATAGACTATGTCAATGCACACCTTGCAAATGAAGCTTCACGTTATCTCTCCTGAGATTATGAGTAAAACCAGACTTTGTCAATGCACACCTTGCAGACACTATGCACTCCTTGCATGAGCTCGTAGAAGAGAAACAATTGAAACTTATATAATCCTCACAGATTCATACATTCAACCATGTAATGCATTCATAACATAAGAACAAATAATAACATAGAATACAATTAAACATAAAGATTACCATTCATTCATATAGACACAGTAACAACAAAACCAAACATTTTGGATCAATGCTTCTCTGTTATATTCATTCAAATGATAGGTACATGGGTTCAAAAAATTTGATAAGCTTCAACAACCTCAACAATAACAACTTCAAATAACTTTCAGGAACCTCATTTGGGCATACAATACATATATTTATACAAGAAGGGATCATAGATATTATCCCATTCGACTACCTTAGTGATATCCTATCAAAGTGAAATATTTCAACCACTAAGTCTTTATTACAATAAATGATGGGTACAGATAGATAAGAGTGAATTCTTCAGATCTATACTACTATTAACTATATTAAAGAAAATACAATCTCCATTGATCTCACATGATGGTTCAACCTCTTATCATTTAATAACTTCTTTAATTATAATCTTTTCAAGATACTTTTGTGATACACCATCCTTAAAATTTAAAATCACTTCAAAATGCATGCTAGGGCACTGAGTTGTCCTCCACTTGCATGTTGATGACAATTCTTTTGCATCAGGAAACAACAATGAAAAAAGAAAAATTTCCTCCCAGAGTGGCAAGTATGGTTTTTAGATTATGTGTTTTCATGATTTGAGTCGATGAAGACAGTGCTAGTACTTTTCAAAATATTTGGATAACAAACTTTGTTTTGGCATTTTTTGGATAATGTGGATATTTATATTTTTTTTGTATATGATGTAAATTATTTCTGATATTTAAAATATCTAGTTTGGAGGATATTTAAGGGAGCTACAAGGGTGGCATGTGGTTTAAATAATTATCCTTTTTGTGTTATATTTTATGATTTGAAAAGAAGATATTTACGGGAGTCACAAGGGGTCACACCTACCCAGTTATTATTAATTAAAGACCCTTAAATATATTATTATTATTATTTATTTCTCCTAAACTAATTAGTTAAGACAAACTAACTTATCTAAAGAAAGTAGTTGAACTACTTCAACTTATTTGGAAAGAATAAAAGTTGAATGAGAAGAAGAGACAAGAGGAGAATAGAAGGAGAAAGAAAGACTAAGGTTTTCTCTTTTGGTTTCATGAGATAGTTTCAGTTTTCATTCATTCTTGAGTTTATTCAAAGCCTAATTCTCTTTTTGACAACATGGTATTATTGTAGACAATAAGGTTCAAGACTGAACCAAACTTTTTAGACATTTTTTTTAGAGGCTTTGATCCATACTTGATAGTCTGTGTATTCTTGTCTGTTTGTGAATTAAATTTCATGGCCGATAAAGGATATCTTGCAGAGTCAAAATGGAAACAGTTTGTGGCAAGCTGATCCAGATTATAAATTTCGATTTTACTTGATTGTCAAAGTTTTTTGTATGGTGTTCATTGGGGATCTCTAAATAAGAGTTTGGTTCATGCCCTCGCAGGGTTTTTTTAAAGAGAAAAACACTTTTGATATCTCATATTGAAATAAATTAGATTGATATTCTGTCTCATATATGTGTATTTATGATTTCGTTACTTTTCTCTTTTTGATCTCCATGTTTACTTTCTGTAATATGTGTACATTTCAGAAACTTATATTAATTTTATTTTATATTGCAACATTATTTTCATTAATAAATCAAACTCAATCCTAGTAATTAATACTTACGGATTGGGAGAATATTTTTGAGGCTATAAAACCTAGGGTGACATTCCTGACTATCTTGTCCTAGCCAGGAAATATTTGAAAATGATTGAGTAAGGTAATCCATAAATTTTCCTCAACACCATGTCAATCAAAATTGAAAAGGGTCGTTTGACAATTATACCTTCCAGCTCCACCACTGAAGCTTGGTGGTTTTCCTGCCGATTCTCAACTGTTGCATAAATTCATGGCACATTCCTGGACACATCATCAAAAATAGTAGCCTCTTAAATGTTGATATTTATGATTCTTATCTCTTGATATTTATTTCCTTATGATTAATGAAAAGATACTCTTTCATACAATAGTTATCATAGAATAAATATACAATGAAAACATCAACTATAATACTGTAGAGGAAATGACAACATCTAGAAATATTAACCATGCACATTAAACACAAGAACACAACAAAAGAACACAAGAGTTTATCTTGGGAAACCCAAACTTTGGAGAAAACCCAACAACCTTTCTATAGAATAATTTAGTCCAATATATTACTAGTACATCACCATCAATAGACAAATTACCATATAGAGAAAATCCTTTGCAAGGCTAGCATCACCAAGACCTAGTGCCTCAATAATATGACCAAGAGAAACCAAGAATATCCTTCCCAAGTGTGGAGCACTCATCAAGATTCTAGAAACCCAAAAATAACGAAATTACCAAAACTGCATCTGCAAATGACTTGTGTGCACTATATAAGGAGTTGTCTGACTATCCAAATGAAACAATGTAGTGTTGTATTTATACTAATCTGGGCACATGTCTAGGGACAAATTCTTTTTCTGGGTCTTCAAAATACTTTATTATTTTCTGTCTTTTACTGGTGGGGTTGACTTCTCTTATTGGGTCTTTAATTTCTTCCTAGGGCTTCTGTAATGGTGTTGATGTGTCTTCTTGTACTTTCTTGTGGAGAATGAATTTCCCAAAGTTTCAAATATTCAACACTCCCTCTCAACGAGGGATACATTCTCCATAATTGGATTTCTTCTATCATAGAAAGGTTGTATTCATGAGCCATGTTGATGATAAATATCCATACAACTATTTCTAGAACCTTGGGTCTCAATGAAGACCATACCTGAACCATTCACTTTCATAAGTACACCCTTGCGAGTGAATGTCACCACAGGTAAACCCATGTGAGTGAATCTTCCATTCTCCACTAGTTAAACCACCAATATTTAGAGAGTGAATTCGGATGCTATCTAACATGTGGAGGCACCTCAAGCACCTCGAGTCCACATGTAAACCCTTTTAATTAAGGAATACACTTGGGCCACATGTACACCCATGTGAATATATGCCATATGTTGCAAATCATCAACACCCCCTCTCAACGGGGAATAAATTCTACATCATGCATCATACTTGGACACTCATCACATTAAATCTCTATGAATGAGCTCATAATTCTCCCAAGGTCACACAAACCTATCTGGGTCACACATACCTATCCTATATCACACAGACCTATCCAAGGTCACAAAGACATGTCTGGGTCACACAAACCTATGTGGGTCACACAGACCCATCCTGGGAGAATGGATCTAGGGTCACACAAACCCATCTGAGTCTACCATAATGTCAACAATTTACTCATTTGTGTATTGGAATTTGACTAATCCATCTGCACCATGTCTCTGATGAAGTCTTGGGAGAAGCCTCTGAAACTACATTGTTTCATGACTCAGGTCCCTGGTTGCGATATACTTTTCCTATGTTGTATTGAGTTCTACAGAAGTCTGCTTCCTGCTAAGCCAATAATCATGGTTAATATGATGCAACACCTGTTGGTGCTCTTTCTGTCTACCTAGTCAGAATCTCTATATATTTTCAACTTCACCCCATCATCTGAGACATATAATGTCCAACTGTACTGCACAGGTACATTCTTTGCTGCAACCCAATGGTAATGTCTCAGATCTACCATAAAATTTCTCAAGATGCAAAGAATGTATCCGAATTGGTGTTAACTAGGTACTTAAAGGATCCAATCAACTACATGTACATCGTGGGATCCATCAAATCCGAATATGAAGTAGAATCACTCAACTTATTCAGATTTGTTTTTTATCATAGGTGTAGTCATGGAATTGTAGTCCACCATATAAAATCTCATAAGTATCCTCTGAATGAGGAAGATCTCATCGGATCTCATCATACCTCTAATCCCAAGAGTACATCTGGCCATGATCCTCCATCTCTAACTCTGAGGCCAACTCCCTCTGTCACTATAGTAATTCCTACTATCCAGTCTCCCTCACTAGCTACTCCCTATGTGACTGAGAAAAATTCCATACCCATTCCTCTTGAATGGATGCCTCCTCTATCACTTTATCAAGATCTACTGAAACAAGTGTATCCTCCCAGGAGATCTCACACCTCCTAGAAGCCTCCTTAAATCATGACACTTGTTTTTCAGTCCTAGAAGATGTCTCTCTCTCACCTGGATTTGGGGGGGGGGACTCCCTCTGAATGATTGGATATTCCTTTGAGCCAACTGAATCTCTCTAAGATTAGGCTCACTCTGAGTCCGCATCATTCTTGTTTAAAACCAATCTCATCAAGTATCCATCGATCCTGAAATACCATACTCCCTTTGAAGCATGACTCCCTATGAGTTTGTACAATCTATGGAGACATCTACTTCCTCTGCATATGATGATATCCTCTGAAGTCTGATCTCCAAGGAAATATCTTGGGAGGTTTCTCCTCCCTACTAGATCCTAAGGGATGAATCCCTTTTAAATCTATCTCCCTCTAATATGGTACTTGGTGGGATGTTTGCCTCACCACTGGTGGAGCCACATGCTCCTCCTCATAACTGGAAGGTCTGGAATCAATTATGTGACTCCATGTAACTTAAGAATGTATGAGTTATTTTTCTCTTCCTGAAAGTATCATAGGGAAATGCATACCATAATTCATTCTGCAAGGTATCAAGAAACCATGTTGGCCTATTCCCGGTCACTGCAACATCTCTAGGTAGATCCACTGACCCGACTGGCTCTACTAACTCTTCCTGGTGATTTGAAGAGTGATCAACTGGACTTGAGGGATATATATGGTCATATTCACAATCAATATCCATGTGAAACACTCTTTATCCAACAAAAGTATCCTTCTTTCCAGAAGGTTCTAACTTCATCCTCTTCACCTTCGGTACATGGATGTATACGGTCATGCACAAAAATCTATGTCTGGATAGTCTGCTCCATGTATCAAACTAGAGACCATCTAATTTGTTTCCTCCTACAACCATCACTATAACTCCCTCTCAGAGTTGTCATCTGTGACCTTCTTGGAACAAGAGAAATAACAAGGGAAAATAGTAGACAAGAACAATATTCTTATGATTAGGAAATAGAAACAAGGAAAAAAATAGGAACAAGAACAATCATCACTATATCTCTCTCTTATAGATATTTCCTATGACCTACTGAGGACAAGAGTTAAAAAAAAAATACAAGAACATGAATAAGAAACAAGAACAAAATTAATAACAAGAAAAACTATTCTCCAATGTTGTTACTGATCATTCCTCTATGGTAACCTGCTCAGAACAATATGAGAACATCTCCATGGTAACCTCCATGGAATTTATAAGGTAACCTTACTAGGAAAAATAAAACAACCAAGAAAATATCCCATAGGATATTAAATTCATCTTGCAAACAAGTGCATCATTAGTACTAGGCAACGGGCATTCACATAATGATCATAAAAATATTTTAAGTAATACCAAACATTGGATTTTAGTTCTATAACATAACAATAGTACCTAGCAGTAATAACTCTCTTAAAGGATGATATCATAGCTACAACATTTCCTTGAGATGCAACAATTATTAAACTTTGATATACTTAAAATAAATCAAATCAAAATACATCAATCAAACCTAGGACTTGGAGTCTGAATTGGTAGCGAGGGTGCGCTATTCCTCTGAATGCACTAGATCTAATGATCCCTTTAGGTCATTTCTTGGAAAAGGTCCCTTGTACATCCCTTTCAAACACTCTCATACTATGCTAAATGATATAACTTGGAAACATATATAAGTGCATAACTTTGAAATTTTTAACACCATCCAACTTGTCTTCCAATATGAAACTAGTCACCATTAGTACATGAGGAAATCACAAAATCAAGATAGCAGAAAGTTCAATGTCCAAGATAATGTCAATAAACCCTAAAATTTTAAATTTGACAGAAAATCAACCTGAGAAGTGCAGTAGGTGCACTAGGGTAAGGCAAATTTCTCTATACAATTTTTTTTCTTCAACTCAGCCCAATAAATTCTCAACAAGATTCACAAAAAAAGTTGTTTCAACTGCAGTTGTGAGTCAAATTTCACCAAGATGCAATGTGAGACCACTAGGGGGTGCATTAGGCTAGGGAGATCTTGTCTATGGAAAAATTAATCCAGTGTCCTCCAATAAGTTGCTCAACGAACTTGACAAGTTCAGGTCTGTGCAACGACAAATTTTAGCGACAAACAAAAACTGTGCAGTGGCAATATTTCAACTAGCTATGAAACCATGTTGATTTTTATGATTCTCAACTCTTGATAGTTATTTCCTTATGATTAATAAAAAGATACACTTTCATACAATAGTTATCATAGAATAACTATACATTGAAAATATCAACTATAATACTGCATCGAAAATGACATGATCTAGAAATATTAACTATGCACATTAAACACAAGAACACAAGACAAGAACACAAGATTTTATCACGAGAAACCCAACCTTGGGAGAAAAACCAACAGCCTTTCTATAGAAGAATTCAGTCCAAGATATTACCAGTACATCACCATCAATAGCCAAAATACCATACAGAGAATATCCTCCCCAAGGCTAGAATCACTAAGACCTAACACCTTAATAACACCTTAATAATATGACCAAGAGTAACCAAGAATATCCTTCCGAAGTGTGGAACACTCATCAAGATACTAGAAACCCAAAAATAACGAAATTACCAAAACTGCAACTACAACTGCCTTGTGCACACTGCAGAATGAGCTATCTAACTATATAAATGAAATGATCCAATCATGTATTTATACTAATCTAGGGGTGTTTGTCTAGGGCCAACTTGTTATTTCGGGTCTTCAAATTACTTTATTATTTTCTCTCTTTTACTGGTGGGGCCGACTTCTTTTCCCAGGTCTTCAATTTTTTCCTGGGGATTCTGTAATGGTGTAGATGGGTCTTCTTGTACTTTCTTGTGGAGAATGACTTGCCTGAATTTTCAAATATTCAACACTGAACATTGTAAACTCTCTTGTTGTCATGCTTCCTATGAGGGTAGTCTCTCAATAGATGTTGTTGGAAGAAGGCCAAAGAGAAAAGAAAGGATATTTTGAGAAGGAAGGCATGCATGAGGAAAGCAATAGATGGAAGGAAGAGAAACACACGCAAATGCATGGAATACCTAATGAATTTAGTGTTAGAGTTTTTGTAATACACTGTAATGGTTGATGAGTCAGAAATGTATAAATATAGATACCTAGGTTTCATAGGGGGAGACCAGAGAGTCGGGAGAGAGAGCTAGAGACGGATATAGTGCATTGAGTTGTAATATTTTGATATAGGACATAATTTTGTAAGTTGTTGAGCTGAGGAAGAAGAAGGAGGGTAGATCTTGAGGGTTAGATCATAGGCCGAGGAGCCTAGTGCAATCTAGTCTGCCTCATAACAGATCTCAACCCGAATGAGAAGAGTTGTAGAGCGCACAACTCTATAGTCTTGAAACTACTTTAATAGAAGAGCTTAAGAGCCAGATCTTTGTGGACGTAGCCCACGAGGGGGTGAACCACAGTAAAACATGTGTTATGTGATTGAATGCATGCATTGCCTTAATGTTTCTAAGTAGATATTAGTATGTTGAATGTATGAGTTGATTATATTCCATGCATAATCATGAATGACAATTTATTACTTTAATAAGTTAAATAGATCTCTCAATGAACACTTCTCATATCTCCACTGAATCCTGGACTGCAAACACTTGGGTATTGCAGTCACCCATTAAGACTATCTTGGGTGAGACTGTGCAGTGCACTATGTGCACTGCGTTTCCTTCTGGTTTACCTGGAGGACCGATAGTTTTAGAGGCTTTGTTGGAACCATAGTAGATATGAACCTTGGGTCGATCAACTTAAAGGTATAAACTCAGATGTATAACCGATAACCAACAAATGGTTATATTTCCGTCGGTTGGAATAGTATAGGATTGAGTAGGTAGGATCTATTGAAAATTTGTAAGATTTGCGGAAGGCGGGTCAAAGGAATACTAAATTGAACGATGAGAAGAATGCGTCACTAGAAGGGGATGTTGAGACTATGGAATCCCACAAAATTAGAGATTGAAATCTGGCTGAAGACAAAAGAGCTGGAATTTGCACAGAAAGATAACATAAACCTTAGAGTAACACCGCACAAATATCTTGAGAAATACGTGTTTACTGATCTACATGAAGTCTTTTTCTATGAATTCCCACACTTATTGCAGGAGTGGATATTGAGGTTGAAGGATAACCACACAACAAACTGGATCCGACTGATAGAGTGGACCTCAGGTCATATTGAGCAGTTACAACAGGTGAACAACAAATTCACCTGTGCAGTAGATTTTTGGCTCGACAGTATTGTAGCAGGATTTATAACAAAATTTGCAGTAGATACAACAAAGTCATATAGCGTAGTGGAGAAAGAGTTTCTACATAGACCTCGAGGAAGGTATATTAGATCGTTGTATACTTCTATTAATATATTGCTATATAAAAAAGGTGTAATGACAATGGAATCAAACAACTAAAAATTCCCTGCATACATGGGGGAAGGGGGGAAGCACTGACAAGAAGAGAAGAAATGGAGCGAGGAGTGGATAAAGGAAAGAAGGAGGAACCCTTGGACCCAATCATGATGGATGATGACCAGATCAAGTGGATCATGGTGACAGCTGGAAAGACACGCAGTGAAGTACCCTACCAATACAAGGTGAATACCAAGAAGAGAGTCGTATTTGTGAGGGAAGGCTTGGCGAGTGATGAAGAAGAGGTAGAGGATCTTCGGGCTATGGAGAAGATTGAGGAAATCCTGCAAGCAACATATGAGAGGCATATGAAAGGCCTAAGAGTGGGGAGAGAAGGAAACAATCCTATCCATATTAATGTTAGTGTAGAACCCATAAACCCATGTACGACTAATACACTAAAGAGAACACCACTGTTTAGACAACCAAATTTCGGGAGAAGAAAGACAATGGGAAGTACATCCACACAAGGTACAACAATTGGATGAGCTAGTTTGGGAAGAACTAGTCAAGTATCTACACCATGCAGAGGTAGTAGTTCAACATTCAGGATGGAAGGACA
>WSFP011382454.1:0-29366 GCA_009831015.1 Picea engelmannii
ACCAAGAAGGTCTCAAGTATTTCTAGGTTATGTGTCTAGGCACCTCATTCCCATGCAAAATTACTTAATTTATTATTTTCAAAATTTCCCTTTATTCACCACCTAGGTGTCAATTGGAGATAATTCCTAATTTGTATTTTCAATATTCCCATTTATCATTAAACTATTAATATTTTTAGTTGACCTCTTAAAAGTGGGTGAATTTTAAGTGAATTAATATCCTTTTTTTCATGTAACTAGGCACGAGAAACCCCATAAGACTTCACCACTATTGACGGGTGGTAACCAGGGTAAATCATTGGTGTAGACTATATATGTTTGACCCAATAGGGACATCAAGTATTAACATAAAAAATACAACTAGCCCAAGGAATTGACCCCGAGACCTCTTATTTCAATTTAATGCACTCAACCACTTGAGCTAACCCACTGGGTTGAATCCTCAAGGAGTTCACCTATGTTTATATTGATTTGACTAGATTATAGAAGGATTAGTTCTTGGGGAGTAAGTATTTTTCACCCTTAATATTGCCAAATCAAAACCATGAAATAAGTACTCCCCACCCCTATCCCTCAACGGAAGTACTCAACCCACATATTCTATAAAGAGAGACTCCTCTCATCTATCAATGCTTCCTAGTCATGTCTCGCACCCATATGTTGTCAAGTTGACAAGGCTTCACCCGTATGTCTTGCACATGCAAGAAAAAATGCATATCAATTATATCAAAAATATTTGATATCATATTCAAACTTCAATTGTTTTATATCACAAATCACCCTCCATGAATCTTACCATCAAACTCCCACCTTGGAGTTCTCTCTAATGATCCTAATCACATAATCACTTTCGTGTATCACTAATATTAGTGAAATCATATCACAACGTATGCATAAATTCATTTACATCAATAAAATATCATCAATGAAACTATGTTAGTTTAATTATGCTTCCATTGAGAAATTGTAGTGAAACTTGCACAGAGAATCTAGCTACCAACAATGAATACAAAACTTGCAAAGTTGAGAGAAGAAGAGAATAATTGGAGAGAAAGAATGAAAGAACTGTATTCCACACTAATCCAAACCCAAAGAGTGAATAATTTACAACAAACATAAGATACATGCTCAAACTAATGCGTCATAGTAGTCTTCTAAAGAGATGTGGACATACACTGACAGAAACTTGAGTGAACTCCCACCTAGTCCTAGTTAACCGACCATGCAATCATCAGTTAACTAGATCACACAAGTGGAGTGGAGAGAATCCCATGCATGCACATGTGTAGCACTCTCCTAGCCTCATGCATGTGAAGTGTGCCCTCCTCGTGATGATTCCAAGGTGAGCATGAAACACTTGGTGATCATTCCAAGGTTTCCATGTGAGACTTGAATCCACTAATATAACTGAAGTACAAATGAGTAATGATTGAAGAGGATGTGTCACCCTCATATCGGAGAGAATATTGTCATTTAGGGGTGAATATATCATACCATGGGTGTGCTCGACATAGACTAATAAACTTAGCAAAAGAAATACTGGGTGGGTGTGTAATATCTCCAAAACCTTCCCTAAAGTATTACTAGGGAGTACACAATGAATGGGTCCCAGCAAGAAGCTATGTTAGGTACCCATTTTACAATACATCTAAGAAACATAGAACAACTGAAAAAGAGGAAAGAGGGAAAACCACATGGGAACAAAACCCTCCCTCAAAATACAATGTTGACTAGGATTGCTTCTTTGCAGTTGAATTATTCATTCCAAGGAGACCTCACAAAAATGTGAGTTTCTGCTTGGTGAAGTTTTTGTCAAAGATGTAGATGTCTGTATGGATATGATGAAGTAAATGCACCAATGAGATATATGTATCTATCCACTTGCTCCAATTGGGAGGTAGAGAATCAATGAGGGAAATGTGTTCCTCATTCTTGGTATCTTCCCAATAAGGATTCCCTTCAACCTCTGCATGGGACTAAGGATTGAATGCGAGAACAATATAGAAATGCATGGGAATTACTAGTTCTATGGCTATGAGAGCATGTGGATCTCCCTCAAATTGGGATCTTGTCCTTCTAGGATTGGCAGGGTCACCCACAAGATAATCCATTGTCGGTAGAATAGATTGTTCCCATTTAGATCTTGGTTATGGATCGACACATGCATGCACATGTACTTTCGAATCAAATTCATAAATCAGATCTGAAATCTGATCTGAATGACAGGAAATATCATCTCTAAAATATGCTTTAGGAGGAAGCCGAAAAGCTTGTTCTTTCAATGGATTTTTTGCAATATTTTTATTGGCATTCTCCATAATGCATTCTCAACGATCATCCTTTTTCCTGAATCGGACCTCTAATTTGGTCCATACTTCTTCTAGAGTTGTGAGTGATTCAACGTGGAATAACAATTAAGGAGAAATAGACAAGCAGATAAGTTCGAATGGCATATCATGTCTGTTGAGAAAATGAGATTTCTAATTAGCGGAAGTGGGCTTCGTTTCTATTGCCATAGTTATTCAATATAAGCCTCTTCTTTTGAGAAGAAAAATAATCTTTGGCTTCCAATCGAAGTAATTGTATGGCATAAGAAATGTTGACGACGGAAATTCCATTCTTTGCAGTTGCTTCAATCTTTTGTACCTATAAATGATTGTTTGTGTGCATGATTCCTACCACATATGGGCTTTGATACCATGTAAAATTGGGTTGAAACCTATTTAGTGGATCTATATAGCAACAATGAACACAAAACTTGCAAAGTTGAGAGAAGAAGAGAATAATTGGAGAGAAAGAACGAAAGAATTGTATTCCACACTAATCCACACTCAAAGAGTGAATAATTTACAATAGATATAAGCTACCTGCTCAAACTAATGTACTATGGTAGTATTCTAGATATATGTGTATATACACTAACAGAAACTTGAGTAAATTGTCGCCTAGTCCTAGTTAACATGTCTTGCAGTCATTAGTTAACTAGTTTACACAAGTGGAGTGGAAAGAATCTTATGCATGCAAATGTGTATCACTCTACTAGCCCCATGCATGTGAAGTGCACCTTCCTAGTGATGATTACATGGTGAGCATGCAACACTTGGTGATAATTCCAAGGTTTCCATGCGAAACTTGACTCCACTAGTCTAACTGAAGTACAATTGAGTAATGTCTAGAGAGGATGTGGTGCCCTCATCTAGGAGAGAACATTCTCATCTAGGGGAGAAAATCTTCGACCAAGGGTGCCCTAAACATAGACTAATAAAGTTAGGAAAACAAATATTAGGGTGTGCAATATCTCCAATATCCACAACATACAACCAAACTTATGTAGTCTTCCCCTTTATGCAATTAGCTCCACCTAGGATTCCTCTAGATCCTACCAACCTACCACAACTCACACTTGCTAAGAAAAATTAGTAATTGTTTATCCTCATGTGATCAAATGACACAATACAAGTAGTCATAATTCATTAATTCGTCACATAAGCGATCATGTCATCGTCATGACATACAACTGCTTAACTCAACAAGCATGAATACAAAATTATACCTCGTTATTAAATATCACTCCACGTGTCACAAGTACACACACACACACATAGACAGTTAATACCATACCCATGGAGCCCATCAAATAATCCAAGGTTAACCTCATAATCCTATACAAAACAAAATTAGGCAAGAAGTGGCATTACATAGTTCCCCCTTGGAAAAAAACTTCAACTTGAAGTTTGTTATGAAACCATAAGAAACTTTGTTCTTTGAATATTAGATTGTAAATAAGGTATCAAAATTATATGCATCATGTTAATATCGCAAGCATTCATATCCTTGGATTCACCGAGTCCTTATTCAAATTTATCCGAAAGTAAAAACATCTCCATGAAATCATAAGCATACCAATTATTAAATAAATAAAGAGTATTGTCATGCCATACTAGACAAGTCTTGACCAACAATTGACATACCACAAACTAGAACATATCATTCCAAATATCATTTCTTCATTAGTTTATGTAAGTGATATCACACTTAACCGACTTAATCACTAATGAACTTTCATTCCACATGTTTATCATTATTTTTTTTGAAGCATCAATTATTAACTTATCTTCTTGTTGTCATATAAAGAAATATATTTTATCTTATTCTTGTAGCAAATTCAAAGTTTTCAAAGTTGTAAAAGCTCATACATTAATTCATTAAGCAACATTAGCAATCCATCCAATCATATAATCAAATTTTGTGTAAACAACAAGCAACAAATCACACTCAAATTGCACTCAAACATTTGCGAGTTAGGATAATCAACAAACACATGTTGTCATTTATAATTGAACATTAACATTCCATTATTTCATTACATGTGTCACTTTGTCTTTCACAAACCAAGGTTCATATATTCATTCCACAAGCAACCTTAAGTTTATTCCTCAAAAACCAATTACCACTTTTTACCAAGTTCTTAATATCTAAGCATAATTATAATTGTAATTTCAAGTCCCATATTTTCCAATCAATGGAATAATGTTGTAAGCAAACCATCATTTCCATACTATAGGATTTTTCTTAAGTCCCAAAGTCATCAACATTGTTTGCTTCACCTACTTCAAAGACCAATATATTTAATAAATCAACAAAAGGTCTTGATCCAAAAATAACAATTTACAAGTTTTTCCATCATGGATAGATCACTTGTACACATGAACAGTTCAACCACAATGATATGTCCATCATGATAATACAATTCAACCAACTTCCTAGTCAAAAAAATCATCCAGTCTTCCTCTCATCAACATCAAATCCACTGTGGAGGGACTACTTACCTTTCTCACTCTAAGTCATTATTAACATTTTTATCATAATATCCCTTATAAATAATTAAACTACCCAATCCATTAATCAAAATCCTTTAGGGAAGAGGCTCACCAACTCTTTTAGCAACCGCCCATATTTCTATTAAGAAGATACTCGTGTCTTTTATCATAATATCAACTTATCCTAGAGATTTTTCCTCAAATTCTAGAAATTCTTAAACAAATTAATACTACATCAACCAAGCATACAAAAAAAATAAGATACAAGAGTTGGAATTGCAAACTTAATACAATAGGATGGCTTGGAATGTTTTTGATTACTTGGTCATTGATATGAAGTGGTTATTATAGAGTAACTATTCATACTCTTGTATAAGATTCATATAATGAATCCTTATCCTGCTTGATCCTCAAGTGTTGATCTAGGTGGATCTTGGTGGCCATCCACCTTTTCCACTGAATCAACATTTTCAATCCTATGGTTTTGATAAACCATGATATTCACCCTTTTGATGGGGAATGCAATCTAATGCCATCTCCATGTGTTAATTACATCCATCATGTAATGATTGCCTACTAGTCTTATGTACATGTCTACAATGTTAATGCATTGAATCCCATCAAAACTCCATAGTTAAGCATGCTTGGGCTAGAGTATTACTAGTAACCTCTCAGAAAGTCCAAGTGTTTTACATGCCTATGGCATTTTGTAAACTTAGACCAATTTATCACACATGCATCAAGGGAATTATTCTCCTCTCACTCTCTCATATATTATCAAGGTGAAGGAGGTCCTTTGACTATGTAATGGAGTGTGATGTAATGCTTATTGTGAATGAGTGTAGTCGACATCTCTTTATGTTCAGAGATAATATACCACCATTCTAGATAGTGTGTGTTCTATAGTATTATGTCATTCATTAATAGAAGTTTGATTTCATTGTATTTATGTGTTCTCTGTTATATTTCCGTTTTATCTCATTTCGTTTCCAATACAATCCATATCAATGGTATCAGAGTAGCCTTATCCTTGTTATTTATCGGTGCATGTCCCTGATGAGATCAAGATATATAGAGTTGAGTCTAGAGATAGTTTCGATTGGGGACGAACAATCTCACCAACCCAAGTGACCCCCCATGGTGAAAGAAAAGAGAGACAAAAGAGCAGGAAATCCTTTCAATATGTTTCTCGAGGAATCCCCCGCACAATAGAGGAACAAGATGATGGACAACTTCGCTCAGATCCTTCAACGACTACCGATGGCAGCTGAGGAATCTTCGGAAATAATCCATTTCAAATGTACGATGCCCTTTAAGATACAAGTTAATTTTTATATCCCCTAATTTGAATGCCATATAGATGTAGATGCTCTGAATAAATGGTTGAATCTACTATAAGTCTATTACTCTGTCCAAAAAACATTGATGGCGAAAAGATCACCTTCATGCTCCTTAAATCCCTTCCCCATGTCAAATCTTGGTGGGAGAGTTACTGGGAGAGGCACACTGTGGATGAATCTACAACACTCATAAAAGAACCCACCTGGGCAACCTTTCTGGATGCCCTCAAGTAGTATTTACCATGTTGGAAGCTATAATGACTAGTATATGAGATGGATGACTCTGTGTCAGGAGAGAGACTAGCTAGTGCCAAAGTATACCAACATCTTCCATACCATGTGCTCAAAGCTAGGTATTCAAGGTTATGAGAGACACATGGTTATGAAGTACCAAAGTGGCTAACATAGGTACATCCAAACAAAGATGGATTTTTTGGAAATCTCCCCACTGCGAGTTGCTTATCGATATGTTTTCAAAATTGAGTAGAAATTTAAGCAATGAAATAAGCGAGAGTTTGGGTTTACAAATACGCAACAACATAAGCATGGAAAAGGTCACCCTAACTCATAGAACAAGGGATGGAGAAAGAAATTCCAAACTCAACATAGTCATTCCAAGCTACGGGAAAACAAGGGTAACAGGAAGACAAAGAAGGACACTAGAAAGTGGTGTGAGTTCCACAAAATCCCTTGTCACAACACTGATGAATGTCACTCAAAATAGTGATTATTGGTCGATCTTAAAGAAAAGGATTCAGACGCTGACTCGTACTCTAATTCAAAACAAGGAAAGTAGATCATTGATGCATAACCTAGTGTTACCATCACAACTGAAAATATCCAACCAGATGAGTCGAAGGAGTTTGAGGAGAGGGAGTGCGTCTTCCATTCACTGATGTGGGTGAAGGGGACACCGCTACATTTCATTGTTGATAGCGAGAGCCAAAAGAACCTAATATCATTCAAGGTCATCAAGATATTTAATTTGTCGATGATGCCACACCCCCAACCATACACCATCGGTTGGTTGAGCTAGAGATGAGACCTTCACGTCAACCAGCAGTGCCACCTGTCCTACAACATCAAGTCCTTCAAAGATGAGGTATTTCTTGATCTCCATGGTCATACAATATGAAGTCAATTGCAATTTTCCCTAGGTTTCTAGGAAGAGCATTCTCTATGTATAGGCACCATAATTTCACCGTTTTGAATTTGTGAAGAAATGACAAAAAATAGTTACATCTTTTGAAATACTTGTTGTCTCATTACCTCCTAGATGTAAACCATCAGTTATTCTCTACATGTCTTCCTAATACCAAGGTATGCCTAAGTTATTATATAATTCCCAAAGACATTGGTTAAAGCTATCACAAATGTCAACCATTATTTATCTCTTTTATGAGTCGAAATGGGGCTAGTATATTAGAGGGTAGATTTAACTATTCTCTAAAAAATTAAAGAGATATGGATAGAATTAGAATGCCAAAAAAATAATTGACTTGAAATTTTAAAATACTAATTGGGTAGAGACATTAATATCATGTCCTCTCTTCTTCCTAATCTATTATGCTCTTCTCCCCTCTTCGAAGTGGTGAGACATCAATCCTCTTAGAATTTTTGTGTTTTTCTATTTATTCACCATTATATTCAAGAGAAATGTAGAGTACTTCTTTCGAAATACTCTTATTTTGTAAGATTTTTTCCTTACATAAACAGGGTTTTGACCATATTTTTGGCATCTATTTCAATCAATATTTTCAACCATATCTTCAATAGGTATAATCATAATTGCTAATCCCTACAAAATTATCGTTCAAATTCTTTCATTTGCTAAAATGGTCAAAAACATGATAAAACTTTGACCTAAACAAGGGAACAAAGAATAGTCATCAATACTAAGGTCAAAAAATGGGCTCGTGTTGTAGTGTTGTAGAGCCCGAGAACCTATATTTACTCTTGCAGTTTTATATTCCCACCTTGTGTGTGGCTTTCCCAATCAATTGCCTATGGTTAGGTGGAAAACTACCTATTTAAAACAAGCTTGGTGGACATTCTAAAAAAATAAGTATTTGTATTTGTTCCTATGCGAATGCAATTTTTTTATGTAATTCCTTGACTACCTTGATAAATGTGATAATTATGTAATAGAATGGATATCCTAAATAGAAAATTAGTTATATGTAATTAGATTTGTGTTGAATGTATCTTCATATTATTTTTTATGTATGCTAAATTTGAAGTAGGAATAAATTGTTGTATTTTTTGCAAGCATAGGAAGTTAGTTATGATAAATCCAATGGGATGAGATGTTTATCTTTGTAACTCATATCTATTTACACATTGTCCTTTAATTCTTAATTTGTGTTTCAGATCTTAATTGTGCACATGGAATTCGTTATGTGATGTGATTGTTGTGCATAGGATTGTATTTGAGGCTTAATTGGGTTTCCCCTTGTGATTTTTGTTGTGCATGTGTTAATTATGAATTTGTTCTGCATATTGAATTTGTTCTACTATGATGAGAGTCCAATTGGAACTCTAGATGTGAAATCTAATTGAAGGGATGAAGGAATTTTGAGTGGTTGTGCCTTGACGACCAAGCGAGGTGGGTTCAGTTATATGATAAACTATCTTTAAAAGAACTGTGTGCTCATGATAGTGGATTCTAAGTGTTTCTCGAGAGGATTGGAAATCCTTTAAAACCCCCAAAAGATTCATTCCTTAGAGTTGATAGTTATTAGGAGGTGGACTACCAAAGCTTTTAAGATAGTAGGTGCAAAGTAGGCAAGCACCACAATGAATGTTCATGGTATCACCATTGTAAGACAAAAAAATACACCATCAAGAGCCTTGGATTCGTATGAAATCAAACTTTCTCAAAACGTTTGATTCTTGGAGGTGATTTCAACATCATTAAAAGTTTGGAGGACAAAAACGAAGGACTTATGCATCTCGAGGTTGCTAGTGAGGGATTTGTAAATTTCTTGTATTGGCACAATATTATGGATTTGGAAGTAACTAATGGAATCCTTACACATAATAATAATAATAATAATAAAAGGCGATGAGCAAGCCTAATGGATGAGAAATTAGATAGGATTCTCCTCTCTTGTTTGTTTCTTTGATATGGACTATGACATAGAGGTCAAAGTGATACAAGGAGCTAGATCCAATCGTTTATTCATCTTGATTTGATGGACCTCACAAAAAGGCCCTAGAAACATGCCTTTCCACTTTGAGAAGATGTGGCTCACACATGCCAATTTCAAACCCAGTGTCAAGGATTGGTGGCTCTCAAAGGGAGACATAAAAGGGTGCAAGATGTATATCTTTCAACAAAATCTTAAGATGCTTAAAGCTAAACTCGAAGAATGGAAGAAGACCACCTTATGGGACATTTTTAGTGAAAAAGGATCTTTCAAGGGAAAATGACAACAATTTAGGTAAATATAATGGCAAAAGGTATTACAAGGGAGTTGCAAGTCCAAGAATTAGACCTCATGAAGCTTTTAAACACCCAAGAAAGGAATATGGTGACATAAATATCAATTACTTTCACCATTCTACATAAGCATGCTGAAAAATAACAAAATTTGAATATTAGAAACAATGCATGAGAAATTAAGAACACACTCTTAAATTGAGAAGTGAGAAATTTAATATAGGTGTTTGAAAAGTGCCTATCAATGAATATATCAACCATAATAATATTCCATAAGCGATGATCTCAATGCAATGGTAAATAACCCAATTACATATAGCAATACACGAAGGGGTCATGACCTTTAGTCACACCCCATGTATATAATAATAATATATTATTATATTATTATTATTTCTATTAATGATAATAAGACCTAAGTCAATGTAATATAGTAGTATACCTTCTTAAGATTAACTTAGGGTTAAGGAAAGCAGATTATGATAATCCCCTCTTAATGACAACTTTCTTCATCTCACTCAATAAATGACACATGTAGGTAGTAATAAATTTCTAAACATATCTACCACATGGGGAGGCAATCTACATATTTCTTGAAGCCAAAAATGAGCTCCTCGCCTACTAAAGAATAGGTGGAAAAATTATTATTAATGTTATTGATCTTCACCAAATGAAGACTATTTATTAAAACTTCACCTATTGAATAGTAAGTGGCTTTAGTCGTATATGTTAATAACCCCCCTTAAGGTTGATTGTATAACCTTTACGAGAGTCAATCATTTTATTATGGTGTGAGATTTCTAGGAATGATACTATTGTACTCTAACTCCTTGACTCATCCATCAATGGCACTAAAGTGAGCATACAATTTTGTTGACCCGAGACAAACGTTCTTCCACACTGTTGAAGTCACCAAGCTTGAAAATGCAAAAAAAAAGAAGTAATATTGTTTATCAATAAAGTATCAATGGCATTTAAACAACTCTTTATAGCTATTCATGAGGTCACTTTCCTCTTGACACAATAGTGTTCCTACTGCAAGAGTAATAATGTTGTATATTTAAAGTATGTTCCACAATTTTATAGCATGACTTTCCTCTTAACACAATAGATATTCCTACAACAGTATTCATATCATGAGAGTTATAATGATGTTCACTTTCTTGTTGACACAATAGCATCACAATGTGTCTCCTACTATGAGAGTAATAATGTCATGTATTTTCTCACTCAATTGGCGTGCCTTGAATTTTAGCTTTAGTGTGTCTTCCGTTGGGGAACCACATGTTTACATGGGCTTTTGACTCTTTCCAACACACATGGATCTGTCAAGATAAAACCCTTAAGTGTGGTTCCCACACTTTATTGGGGGACACTCCACTTTGTAGCATTAGATGTCAAATTCATTTTTTTACTTTTTCATTTGTATATTTGTTTATTACATTGCACAAGTAAAAATAATACATAAAGTAAATCCTAAAATAAGAAGAAAATCAAAGTAAACGAAGGAAATAAAATGTGATATTGAAACAATAATAAAGACACATGGCTACATAATAAAAACTAAATCACTGCAATATCCAGGTTAGTAGTTAGATGACAACAAGAATCTAAATAATGAAGGCATTCCTTGATACAATGTTATTAGGAGATATTAGAAGACATGCATGTGATTTAAGGGCACTTCCATCCATGAATAATCAACTACAACATTTATTAAAAATGTCGCTAACAACACCTCATAGTCTTATTACAGGATCCCTAGCATACAAGATAAGAGCCTCTTCTTTAGCTCTCATGCATATATTTATACGAAATGATATGGAAGTTACACAACTATTGAGTTGAATGTCTCATGACCTTTCATCTTCTATTTGAATTTTCACCTTTATTTTTTATTATTTACATATTTCTTCTAAATTAATGGAAATATTTCCCAACTTGAATGTTTGTTGGGAATGTTGGGCTCCACATTTAATCATGCCTTGAGGGCTAAGTAATCTTAAGACCCTTTACCCATTGTATGTAGATGATTTGTTTGCATTTTTAGTTAGGGTATTTGTATTATTTTTCTTACTATCTCATGAACCTCTATGTTTATTGTCTAATGCCTCCTTCCACTGAGCACCAATATATGTTGTCTTTGAGGATATCATGTTTCACCAACCAATTCTCTTCTTTGTTAATTAATAACATAATACATCATGTCGACATGGTTTTTTTTGGCTAATAATCAACGACTAATTAATTAATTTGTATGCATAGTTAAATCAATAACAACTTGGGAACTAAATTGTTCCTCCTAATTTTGGGAGATTAAAAGTTCCCTTAGGACTATTTCAACATGGATTATATTATATCTCTCTACCTAGATCATAATGCCATGATTTGACAGAGAAGATGAGTCCTTTGTATCCTCCCCTCAAGAATTATTTTTGCATAACCCAACATCTTCCTTGTTTGGGCTATTTTTTACCCCTATTATGTAGTCAATCTTTCATAACATAAAAGTATAAATTTGATAGTTCTACTATATCCAATCATTGCCTTTAACCTTCTATGCTCACTCCAAATTACGATTTATTCAACATATTTTAGCATTAGGATTTGATGTTTACAAAAGAACAAATTCTTGAGACCTATGTAATCTACATATCTAATTCATAAACCATGTACATCTATTAATTTGTCCTATGAAGGTTTAATACATAAGGTATGTGAAATTTGGGATTCAAACTCCTACTAAATAAATCCCAATTCATCTAAAAAATCAAGATCAAAATACAAATGTTCCATTAAATTGGCATAAGGAAACTACTTATCTAAGACCACAACCTCATCCTTGCTTCCCTAAAGGAGTCTTCCATTCTACTCCTAGATTGCAAGTGCACATGTACACACTTGTTTTTTAGAGACACAATATCAAAGGCCCACTTTAGAATAATTATGCAAGAATTATAAATAGCATTTTCTTTGTGTAATGCATTGTTGGAATTCCCAGCAAAATTCAAAAAGGGTAGACCACCTCCTTCAAGAAAATTCCCATATCTATACATGAAAGTAGATGTTGATGGAGACACCATAAATGATTCATAAATTCCCTTACCACCATGGATGTTATGTCCACTATTAGCATCTTTCCCATATATGTCTTTATCAAAAAGACATATTGCATGATGAATAGGATGATTTGGATTGATCACTAGAGGAGATTTGGGGTACTGATTTCCACCCATTTTAGGGTGAGTAGGAAATCTAGGTGTTCGATTCCTTTACTTGGGTGAAAACAACAAATGAATTATCCACTCAACTAGTTCTCAATACATACCCAACATAGTGTATTTATAAACCTATACTCTATTCATATGCGAAACTTGCATGTGTAGGGTCTCATTGGTGGTTAAAAAAGATAGTCAATGAGGGAAAAGGGAAAGGTTGACCAATGATGGACATCAATGCTTGTTATAGAAAGGCCCAACAATCTGTTCATATCGAACTTATATTATATCTTTTCTTTTATTTGGAACATAGTTGATATTTTATCTATTTTCGAAATCATCTCAGTAGCCTCCATAGTGACTTCCAATGGAGCATCCAAGCATTATGAGATAAAAATTTCCCTAGATGTTATTAATATATTTTGCAATTCTTAGACACTCTTCCTAGAGATTTGATCAGGAATTTGACATTGACCCATAACCATTCACATTCGACACAAATGGAGGACAAAGATTTGGTGATTCTTCGAGCATTGAAGTATCAAGGAGTTTGAAAATCGAGTGTATTTGCATTTCAATGAATAACAAATATATTCACCGATGGACCAATAACTAGGTCATCAGGCCATCGACCTCCTTTAACCTTCTAAATTCCTTTTTGGTAATAAAACACTCTAATATGATTTTAATCGAAAATAACAGCATTCAGAGTATGATGTTGGACCCCACCAAGACCTATCAAAGGTCAACCCATCTACTCAATTAGCCTTTCAATGCACCTCACATAAATAAAACAAAATTAAGCAACAATGCATAAGGAAAGGAAGCTATACTACTAAGTCAATTCTAACTAACTTGTGTAAACTAATTAGTAGAATTCGTGTTAACACCTACTTTGTTCTACATTGTTTTATTCCTCATTCATCCCTACTTGTCATTTCAAATTTAGTATAAGTTATAAATCTTTAGCATTATGTTGTTAAAGGTTTAATAGCTTATCTTAAAGGGATTAAAATAATGCTCGATCGAATGAATGAGATGGACTTAGTTTTGTGAGAGGGAGACAAAATGAATTACATGCATGTTTAAGTGATTGCTTCATGACATCACTTGGCTTCAAATCTTTTCATTTGAGCCATAAGTGATCCAGAATTGGATCTAGGAGCTTGATGGGGCTCAGAAAAGCCTAAAAATAAAAGTTCTTAGAATGGATTCAAAACAGACGTGTGCATAGGCCTCATCGATACAAACCCAACACAACTTGAACAAGCTCAAATGGGCATCGTATGCTCCAGATATGGCGATCTGTTCGTTTTTCCAAACAAGCAAAAAAAATGATCATTGTATAGTCCGTACAGTGCCATGTGGCAGCTGAATGTACAGGCCATATGGTCGTACAGTTTATATGGCAGGAATAGTTGGTGTTGACATGGCATATTCTGGAGGTGACAAGTGGCAGGGTGATTGGGCATACGGACGAGTGATGTGGACAGGTACAGGGGACCAATCGGGGAGTGACACGTGTCACTCTTGCAGTGGTGACACATGGAACATCTATACGGATTACGTGGAAGGTCAGTGCAATCTGTATGACACGTGGCACTTACATGGAAGACACACGTGGTAGAGATGGACTAGTCGGCGTTTGACACTTGGCATCAATTTCGACGAATGTTGAGGTGCCACGTGGCCCAGAGATGGGTTGCCACGTGGCACCCATCGATTGGTTAATGGTTTATGCAAAATTTTGGATGCCATGAGGTTTAAACCCTCAACCTCGAGCGTGGGAAAATGACTTGGCAGGGTCGGGTGCACCAACCCACCCACAATGTGTTTCTTAACCCCTAAGTTCACACCTTGTATTTAAAGTTACATTGGTAATGTTTATGGCAGAGTTAAGGTTGGGGACTAGCCCCCATCCCTGGCGCAATACTCATGGGACCCTTCCATATGCTCACGTCGTAAGTCTTTTGGGCGCACGTTTATTATGGAGAGTTGGCCCTTGGTTTCAGAACTCTGCATAGGACCCAGCTCTTTACCATGGTGCACGAACAACAAATGGGGATTGGCCCCGGTCCAGTGGGATATGCATGTGACCGTTACCATATGCTCCAGGTGTTAACCAATTGGCATGGATTTGGTGGGGTTAGCTCCGGTCGGTCAGGCTAGCCCGCAGAGCAGGGGCTAAACCCTGGGCTATTATATCAGGGTTTAACTAAATCGCACGTGAGGAGTTGGGGGACAGGGCCACATGGCCACCATCACGCGACCGAGGTCCAAGAACTTAGGGGCTAAGATATGAGGGGCCAGCGCGTAGTACCTTGTGGGCTGGCGCATGGCCACATGGATACCATGTGACCTAGAAAAGGGGCGTGTGCCCATAATTGGGGGCTTGTGTTAATATTTGAACAAAAATGGGTTTCGCACT
The DNA here is from genome assembly GCA_009831015.1 of Picea engelmannii. Lineage (NCBI taxonomy): Eukaryota > Viridiplantae > Streptophyta > Pinopsida > Pinales > Pinaceae > Picea > Picea engelmannii. The sequence goes on from WSFP011382454.1 coordinate 15,249, forward strand.
TCATTATAGTGATTTTTGTTGATTGTATTCAGCATTTTTGGAGATTTTGGCAAATATTGGGGGATATTGGGCCCTTTTTTAGGTCAGATATTGGGGGGAAGTTGGGAGATGGTTACCAACTTCAGATCTATATAAACCAGGCCTTGTTGAGGCCATGGAGAGGGGATTCAGAATAGGTTTATGCTACCAAATTATTGAGCCAAAGCCATTATCATGCAGGGAAGCTATCGAGGAGCGCACCTTTGCGGGCCATTTCTAGGAGCTTCGTTCATCCGATTTGGGTGTCGTTAATTTTGATGGGTTCATGAGATCTAGTAGAAAATGAACAACTCATTGTTGTAATCTATTGGTACTTTCATGATGTACTTGAAAATATTCGAACAGAAATAAGAAAGCCCAACTGAGACAAAGGCCCAGAGACGTAGGGGAGATTGTCGAACTCCATTATCACATTGTTGTTTATGGTTTGTTGTTGTTTATGCTTTATTTCAGATCTGTATATGTGTATATGGTTGTTATGTTTTCTCACCACTTATTCCTCTTTGATTTAGCTTCCTAAATGGTTAATAAACACATGCATAATAACTCAACCATTGTCGTGTAAAAGATATTTTCAGATCAAGTGGTATCAGAGCTAGTTGACGGTTGGAATTTGAGTTTGCATGTTTACCAGGGAAGAGCTCATCTCAAGGGAGAAAATGGCATCTATAGGAGGACTTTCACAAGATGAGAAGGATATGCAAAAAACTCTCCTTTCCATGTCTGAGATGGTGAAAGTGTTGTATGAAGACTACTTGGAACGAAAGAGATCGGTTCAAGAGAAAGCTTCAAAGAACAACAAAATCAAAGAAGGATTGAAGGAAGTGCCTTCTACATCTGTTTCAGAAAACATCATTGAGGTATGCAGTGAAGGTCATTCATCAAATTATCCTTGTTCCCATCAAGATGGTTTTGGTGCATTTGAAAAACATACAAGAGGTATATGTTTGAGATTGCTAACCAAGATGGGTTATGAAGGAAAGGGCCTTGGAATTGGAGTCCAAGGTATCATTAATCCCATTGAGGTTGTGGAAAGACCTCGCTATTTATGATTGGGATATGGGGAAGAGGAGATTGGAACATTCTCCAAAACTTTGGAAGCAATTAATGCTTCAAATAGCCAGCTTAAGTCATTGCAAGAACACTTCACGAAAGGTGATGGTGTATCACTCCTTGATAGTGATAGTGTATGAAAATCATCTCCAAAACAAAGTGAAGATCAGCAAGGAAGGTATAATGGTCATGTTTTTACCAATTCTCTTTTTGATTATAAAAAACATAATCATGTAATCTGAAACCTGTGGAATATGTATCCTTGTATTTTTTGTCATTCACCCAAGCATTGTGTTGCCAAGTGTTGGAAGAGAAAAACTATGTATCAGAAATCTATGTCGGTCAGGAAGGAAACACGACATAAAGACTCAACTCCACAATGGAAGAAAGAGAAGGGAAAACAGGTCTGGATGCCAAAAACTCACTGCACTTATTGCAACAGGGATGGACATCAAAAGGCTAATTGTTGGAAGGTTAATCTGGAGCTTCGTCCAAAGAGGGACAAAAGGATTGCGCATGTACTCAAGAAGGAAGAGGCATTACCAGTGAAGCAAGAGGAACACCATGAAGGAAAGAAAACCGCCACTTGGATTTGCCAGAAGTGAATGTCACAACTTCATTGTATTTTGCTTCCATTATTGTAATCACACATGTTGAAATGATGACCTGTTATAAAATCAGTTTTGTACAACATAGTGTTATTTTTTTGTCCTTATGAGTATGTAACCAGTAAGGTTCATTTTGTAACCTTGTGTGGGATCAAAAGGTCCTTAGTCGGGAGATGTGATCCAGAATTGGATCTAGGAGGTTGATGGGGTTCAGAAAGGCCTAAAAATCAAAGTTCTCAAAATGGCTTCAAAACGAACGTGTGCGTAGGCCTCGTCGATATGAACCCAACACAACTTGAACGGGCTCAAACGAACTTCGTATGCTCCAGATATGGCGATCTGTTCGTTTTTCCAAACAGGCAAAAAAAATGATGACTTTACAGTCAGTACAGTCCGTACAGTGTCACATGGCAGCTGACTGTACAAGTCATACAGCCATACAGATGAAGTGGTATGCATAGTCAGCGCTGACATGGCAGCTTCTAGAGGTGACACATGGTAGGGTGACTGGACGTACAGACAAGTGACATGGATAGGTACATGGGACCAATCAGAGAGTGGCACGTGGCATGTCCGTACAGATGACGTGGAAGGTTTGTACAATCCGTATGACACGTTTCACTTGCATGGTAGACACGTCTAGCCGAGCTGGACTAGTCGACGTTTGACTCTTCGCATCAATTTCAACAAATGGTGAGGTGCCACGTGGCCCATACATGGGCTGCCACGTGGCACCCATAGGTTGGTTAATGGTTTATGCAAAATTTTGGATGCCATGAAGGTTGAACCCATGACCTCAGGCGTGGGTGAATGACTTGGCAGGGTCAGGTGCACCAGCCCACCCGCAATGTGTTTCTTAACCCCTAAGTTTACACCTTGTATTTAAAGTTACATTGGTAACGTTTCTGGTGGAGTTAGGGTTGGGGACTAGCCCCCAACCCTGGCGCAATACTCATGGGACCCTTCCATATGCTCATGTCGTAAGTCTTTTGGGCGCGTGTTTATTATGGAGAGTTGGCCCTTGGTTTTGGAACTCTGCATAGGACCTGGTTCTTTACCATGGCGCACGAACAACAGATGGGGACTGGCCTCGGTCCAGTGGGATATGCATGCGACCATTACCATATGCTCCAGGTGTTAACCAATTGGCACGGATTTGGTGGGGTTAGCCCTGTCTGTCGGGCTAGCCTGCCGACCAGGGGCTAAACCCTGGGCTATTATATTGGGGCTTAACTAAACCACGAGCGAGGAGTTGGGGGAAAGGGCCACATGGCCACCATCACGCGACCGAGGTCCAAGAACTTAGGGGCTGAGATATGAGGGGCCAACGCGCATTACCTTATGGGTTGGAGCTTGGCCACATGGATACCATGTGACCTGGAAAAGGGGTGTGCGCCCATAATTGGGGGCTTGGGTCAATATTTGAACAAAAAATTGTTTTTCACTTTATTATAGTGATTTTTGTTGATTTTATTCAGCATTTTTTGAGATTTTGGCCAATATTTGGGGATATTGGGCCCTTTTTAGGCCAAATCTTGGGGGCAATTTGGGAGATGGTTACCAACTTCATATCTATATAAACCAGGCCTTCTTGACGCCATGGAGAGGGGTTTCAAAATAGGTTTATGATGTCGAATTGTTGAGCCAAAGCCATTGTCATGTAGGGAAGCTATTGAGGAGCGCACCTTTGCGGGCCATTTCTAGGAGCTTCGTTCATCCGATTTGGGTGTCGTTAGTTTTGATAGGTCCATGAGATTTGGTATAACATGACCAACTCATTGTTGTAATCCATTGTCACTTTCATGATGTACTTGAAAATATTCTAACAGAAATAAGAAATCCCAATTGAGACAAAGGCTAGGCGAGATTGCCGAACTCCGTTATCAAATTGGTGTTTATGGTTTGTTATTGTTTATGGTTTATTTCAGATTTGTACATGTGTATATGCATGTTATGTTTTCTCATCACTTCTTCCTCATTCATTCAACCTCCTAAATGGTTAATAAACACATGCATAATAACTCAAGCATTGTCGTGTAAAAGATCTTTTTTGGATCAATAAGTCATGTCAACAACTATACTTCATGTTTATTTAACTTAGTAGGTTGTAGATTCAAATTATAATCCTCCCAAGAAAGCAAAAGGACAAATTTGATTGAGCGCTACAAGAACTTTCACATGTCCCTGGTCGTGATTATTTCGAGTACCTTAAAGAGTCGTGGAGGTTGTGGATTGTACTGCAGAGTTCATGTGTATGCAAAACAGTTAGCAAGTACCAGTTGTCAGCCTAGCATGTGAATATGGGTGGTCTTTTCTACACATCAGTTGTCCAGAAGGTTACACGAATGAGGTTTTTTCAAAAAACATATTTTCAAAACTAACACATTATCCGTTACCTACAGCAACTGGTTGATTTGAATTGGCACCCACGCAGCAGAAAGATCCCCTATTATTCTCATTACACAGTAGACATATCTCTTCTTTGTAGCCAAGAGTCTAGTCTTCTGGTTGCAAGTGTGCAGATAGGTAAAGGTGGTCATGTGAATAGGAAAGAACCTGAAGAGCCTGAGATCATGGAGGCTTATGAAGACAGATGCCACATTTTATATCGGGAAGGTTGATATCTTTTATGTACTAAGTTGGATGGTCATCATTACACTACATCCAGGGCGTTTGCTGAGAGTTTCAATGGAAAATGGGCCCGAATTGAAAATTTGGTCATGCAGGTTATAGAGGATTCCATAGCAGTTGCTTGAAACCTCCCGACTGATGGCGAAAGGTGGTTTAAAAACAAATTGATCACAGGAGGAGATGTAAATCAGTTTCTGAAACCCGAACACAGAGACCCTAATTAGGACAACGACATTCCTAGGGATTGGATTGCTAACGAATGGATGGAATCCTTAATCATTCTTAAATGATTCATCACCTGTGAGGGGCGTTATTCTGTGGTATTTCTATTTCATCTACGATTTTTGCTTCATCTGGCAAGAATTAAGAGGATGAATTTACCCTATTATTTCTTGAGGGATCTCAACAAGATGGCCAGGAAGGTCCAAGCAAACCCCAAAACCCCTCCTCACGGAATTTATCATCAGGGCTTGATTAAAGTACTTGTCAGAGCTGAGCTGGGGAAATTGCAGAAGACTTGGGGTCAATTTTTTATCCAGTTGGGTTTTGAGAAGGAAGTGCATCTGTCTACTGCAAAATCACATGATAATGTCGTTAAGGCTGAGCGAGAAACTCCACTTGGCACCAGTCGATCAGTTAATGCAAAGAAGATAAAAATAGCAGCTTGTGTTAACATTTCAAATGAACCTGTGGAAGATCCCTCAACTAGGCAACAAGAAAATGAAGGGTCTTCTTGTATCCTAGGTGGAGATAAGCATCCATTTCCTTTTACACAAAAGACTTACTCTAGAAGGACTCAAAGATAGGTAAAACCTAAGGTATTGGGAGAGGATAAAATACTTGAGACAACAGAGGAATTAATAGAGCCTATACAACCTAAATACCATTCCCCAAAGGTCATTCCTCCCAGCTCAAGCTCCTCTGAAGACAATGTTTCTCAATACAAAATTGTAATGCGAAAGAGGGGCACCATGCATCAAAACAAGTTCAGGATGAAATCTAAAGCAGTATATAAATCTGTTATCACAGAGAAGGTCATCATCATCGATGAAGAGCCTGTTAAACCTATGAAGAAGCCATCTACAAGCAAGAAAATCCATGTCACTAAGCCTGAGAAGAATAAATTGAAGAAGGGTGGTCTGATCATAAATAAAAAGACTATCACTGGAAAAAACAGAGTTTATACGAGAAAACAGGCTAAGAAGAATATGAAAATCTCAAACCCCAAGATCGGATCTTAAGGGAATGAGCCTAAGAGAATGAAAACCCAATCTCAACATAAGTAGACCAGAAAAGATAATTTAGAATTGTTGGCAGAAGCATCTTCTTCAATATTTCATAGAAATCTATCAATTTGAAAATACCCCCTCCAGGGTAAATCCGATTTTTGAGATTAAAAAGGATGGGGGATTGAAAAATCTTTTTGTTTCCTGTTTCTAACGTATCATGCCCCTTTTTTTCTCTGATTAGCTACAACCCGAGCAAAGGAAGGAGTTAAAAACATGCAGAACTTGTTTTTTGGTAGGTCGCTCCAGGAAGTTCCCGCAGTCACACACACAAAAATAGGGTCGCTATAAGAACACCTGTAGCAGCCGATTTTGCTGCTAAACTCGCCCAGTTTCATATTTTGGTAACGAAGGAGGGCTATACCTATGCTAACATCTTATGAAGCATGTTATAAATATATACATCTTTTGTGGATCTAAAAGCTATATTGGGATACAAAGATAAATGCAGATAGGGCACCAGGATCGAGTTGTCAAAGGTTGGATTCATATGGATCTTTGAAGATCAGTTATATCTGGGAAGGATTAAGAGGACTTTGCAGTGCTATCATCTTAATGGAGAAAAATTCAAGCAAAGAGTGTTTTATCCAAGGTTGTTTCCTTGATCCTAGGAGGTTTCTTGCAAAACTGTTATTAATTTGTATATCATCAGTCAAAGGCTGAAATTCATTTTGAGTTTTTGTAAGAATTGGTTTTGAGTTGTCCCCGATAGTCAAGATCGACCATAAATATATGTAACTAATTCAAAACATTGTATCTCAAATGATGAAGAAGAAGAAAGGGTTGAATCCATGTTTTGGCTTGATATTGTATTGTTTAAAAATTGTTTTGATCTACCTTGCATGTGTAAAGACTTCAGTTGCTAATGAAATTGGTGGTTAGTATGTTATCTTTCTTTGTTTATCATCTTCACATTTTCCTATGAACACTTAGTTGATGTTATACGAGATTATGACAAATGATTTTGTGCTGAGAAGTTTGCTTTAACAAGTTTTAGTAATCTTTGCCACAATTGTGTTTTCTCCTTAAATCTTATTTAGAATGAATTCTAGATAAAGGTTTTTCCTCTGTTGCATAAAGACATTAAAGACAAGATTTGTTACTGGTGTATTTATCAGTCTTTGTTTTTCCCTTTTATCTCAATCACATCACTTAAAATTAAATGTATGGCCATCAGTTTTGTTTACCTGACTTGTTGCACTTAGGTGAGTGATCTTAACAGATATGATCATTATTCCCTTTTCAAATCAAGCAAGGATTTATCCATCCTAAAACCCCTATTGAACATTTTCAAATAAGGTGTGCTAGGCTTAACTCAATAACAGTCTTGAGTTGACTTCTAGCCCTAACATCTTTTGGCGTCGTTGTCGGGGATGGAAATGATGAGATTTTCCCTGGGTAGAATGATAGAAGTTTATAGATCTAGTTGTAGATGGTGAAACTATAACTTGGCACAAGTTGACTGCAATATATTTTCACATGGTGACTCCACATTAGACACTCTGGATCCAAAGAGAAAGGGGACTAGAGCCCATCCAAAATCTCCAGATGTTCCTATTGTTTCAGACCCTGAGAAGATCCTGAAACAATCCAAATCTCTTAAAATATTAGGATATGAAAAACAGTTTCTTTTACCTCCTTCTAAAGAATCCACCTTGGGGAAAGAGGAATTTGTAGAACCAGAATCCTTTTACACACCCGATCCTGAAATTAGATATAAATCTGAGGAAAACTTTGAATTCCCTGAAGAAACATATTACCCTCCCTTAGAAAAGATCTTAATCCTTGAAGAAATTCAAGAAGAGAAACCCAATCTTAGCCTCCAAGTTAATATCCTTGCTACTGAAAAACTTGCTGAAGAAATTCTCCAGTCCTCTCCTAAGATTGAATTGGTGACCATCCATAAGCCATTATCACCTCAATCACCACAGTCTCCACATACAAATCAAGATTTAGGTGGTCAAACAATGGTTGGTGCAGCAGCTCCCAATCCAATGGATGTTATCACGGTTGCTAGATATGCACCTTTGGTATTGCCAAATAATTTTCATCCTCTCCCAACAAATGATTACATGAAGTACCTTCCAAGGTTTGACAATGAAGGGGAAACAACTATAGAGGAGCATTTAACTACTTTTTATTTCTTTGCTGACAATTTCCAAGTGGATTATGATGATTTGTGGATGAGGCTTTTTGTTCAAAGTTTAGATGGAGAATTGAGGAAGTGGTTCAAGAACCTTAGAGCTAATTCTATTACCGCCATCACAAACCTTGATGACACTTTCTTGAGAAAGTGGGGAGATAAGAAATATGATTTGTATGACATGACATAATTCAGCAATCTCTGAAGAAAGAACGGTGAATCTGTCTCTCAATTCTCTCGAAGATTCAATCGGATGTACCAAAAAATACAAGATGATATCAGGCCAGCTGAAAGGTTAGCAAAGGTCACTTATGTTAATGCCTTTAATGTTGATTTTCGTTTGCTTCTTAGGGAAAGAAGATCAACCACTCTGGATGATATGCAAGATTCAGCTCTTGAATTTGAATTCAACCTTCTAGCTTCAGAACATCTGAAGAAGAGATCAGATGAGGGAAAGATAAAGGAAGAATATAAGTCTTTTGCATCAAATACTAAAAATAAGAAGATTTCCTTGGAGGAGATGACAAGAAAGATGGAGGAAATGTCGTATGAACCGTCTAAAATCGGATTAGAAAAACAGAAATGGAATGCACCTCAAGATGGAAATCAGAAACCAAATCAATATAAAATACCTTACAACCCTCATATCATGCAGAGGGATAAGAAGATTAATGATTATCAGAAAATTCAGACACCTCTGCAAAATAATTACAGTGAAGAAAATCAGGAAGTTGAAGATGTAGATAAAGATCTGGATATTCATTTGTTCGGAGATGAGATTGTTCTCAGTCACCTAACATAGAATGAATATGAAGATTCATTAAATACACAGACAGGGGGGAAGTCTGGATAATATGCTTTGTAATACATATCAGAAAGGGTACGATCTTAGATCCAAATCATATCCTACCAAATCAACTCCTGCAAAATCTGCTCCTCAAAAATATAAACTTGTTGTCCTGGCAGTACAGACAGGCAACAAGAATCCTGAAAGAGAGCAAGTACAAACAACTATGAAAGTATCATCCCCGGAAGCAGACAAGTTCTCATCTCCTTTGTCCTAGGACATGAGATAAGTAAGATCAAAATTCATATTCCTCTAACTAAATTAGTTAAAACAAATTCTTATAGGAGTCAGATTTTGAAATGGTTACAACCTTCTTCTGTTGTTGATCATGTTATTGATGTGATTAATCTCCAAGATTAAAAACCCACTATTCTCTTAGGGCCAATTATAGAAGAGAGGGATGAATCCACTCCTCCTTTTTATGTCTCATTAAATATTCATGACAAAATCCTTCATAACTGGCTGTTAGATTCTCGAGCCTACCATAATCTTATGCTAAAGGTTGTCATGGAAGAATTGGGGTTAGAAATCACTAAAACATACCATGATTTATTTATTTTTTATTCCAAAAAGGTCAAATGCTTGGGGGTTATCAAAGACCTTGTTGTTTCATTATCTCAAATCCCAACCAAAATTTTAGTCATGGATATAGTTGTGGTTGATATCGCTCCTTGGTTTGGTATGCTATTGTCCATATATTGGTGTAAGAAGCTTTGGGGATCTCTTCAAATGGATCTCTCTTATGCCACTATACATGTGTTTGGAGGGGAATTTAGAAGACTCTATCATGAGGCTCAATTGGCTTGTATTATCAATGACAATGATCATTATGTAAATCATCATATCGATGCAGTTGATGTGGATTTGGGATCCTCTATATTTCATATTGATAATCTTGTCCAACAGTCTTTGCCTTTGACAAAATCAGTTGCTTCCCCACAGTCTGTTGAAAATCAAAATCTGCTATGGAAATTATACTTTGATGGAGCCTCATCCACGGAAGGGCGGGAGCAGGTGTAGTGTTGATTTCTCCTCAACATGAAGTCATTACCATGTCTTATAAGTTAGAATTTGATACAACAACTAACATTGCAGAGTATGAGTCACTGTTGTTAGGTCTCGGGGCAGCCAAAGAAATGAAAATTTAGCATTTGAAGGTGCATGGGGATTCTGAAATCATTGTACAACAGGTTAGAAATGTATATGAGACAAAGAATATTTGGTTGAAAGACTACATAAATGAGGTATGGGACGTTTTTGAAGCCTTTTTTCTCTCTGTTAATATTGTATATATTCCAAGAAATCAGAATGAGCAGGTTGATTCATCGGTTGTGGTAGCAAGCACTTTTAAACCTCCTTTCCCCCCAAAGCTGAAATATGAGGTTGAGGTTAGGTACAGGCCATCTATTCGAGACAATGTCAAGCATTGGAGAGTACTTGAGGAGGATTCTAAAATCAAAAGGTTCATTGAATCTATAGATGATTTTTCTTCAATTCATATAGATCAAGATGACGATTTGGATAAGGCTAACCAGAATTTGAATTTTCATAATATGATTGTTGAGCATAAGATTTTGAAATTGCCTATTATTCATATTTCAAAGGGCCTTGTACCTATTGAAATATTTTTTGATGATAATGATGTTCCTGTGAAGCTTCCTGATCCAAAATAAGAAGCAGATGTGATTGATTGTAATCTTGGGACTGCTACAAATCCCAAGCATGTCAAATTATCAAAATTCCTATCAGTAAAATACCGAGCTAAATACGAAGAATTGTTGAAGGATTTCACTAATATTTTTTCATGGCAATATGAATATCTTAGGACCTTTGATGAAACTGTCATCCAACATAAGATACATTTGAAAGAGAATGTAAAACCTTTCAAGCTGAAATTATGGCAGATTAATCCTCTCTTGTTACCCATTCTGGAGAAGGAAGTCAATAAACTTTTATATGCTAAAATCATTGTACCCTTGAGGTACTCTGACTGGATAACAAATTTGGTGCCCGTGAGAAAGAAGAATAGTGAAATCAGACTTTGTGTCGATTTCAGAAATTTGAACAGAGGTTCTCGAAAAGACAATTATCCATTTCCCAAAATGGAACATATATTGTAGAGGGTGGTAGGATCTAGCAAGTTGTCTATGATTGATGGTTTCTATGGATACAATTAGGTAGTTGTTTATCCATATGACATGGAGAAGACTGCATTCACAACACCTTGGGGTACTTTTATGTATGCCCGGATGCATTTTGGTTTGATGAATGTTGGGGGCAGTTTTCAGTGAGGCATGGATATTGCTTTTATGGGAGAGAAGGATAAGTGTGTGGTCATCTATTTGGATGACATTACTGTATTCTCTAGATATGATGAGGAGCATCTACGTCATTTGAGATAGGTATTTCTGAAGTGCAGAAGGTATGGTCTTTCTTTAAATCCAAAAAAGTCTAAATTTTCTTTAGAACAAGGGAAATTGCTAGAACACATTGTTTGTGTTGATGGAGTTAAAATTGATCCTACTAGAGTGATAGATATTCAAAATCTTTCTATCCATAGAACTAAAAAGGAAATCCAGTATTTTCTTGGGAAGATAAACTTTCTTAGAATGTTTGTTCCCAACTTTGTTGAATTGGTCAAACACATAACTGGCATGTTGACGAAAGGTAGTGATATCAAATGGAGAACTGAAGCCAAATATGCTTTCCAGTCTATTAAGCATGTTATTTCAGATGCCCCTATTTTGATTAGCCTAGATTTTGAAAAAGAGTTCCTGATTTTTTCTTTTGCATCTCAAGATACTTTAGCAGCTGCTCTCTTGCAGAAAAATTCTGAGGGTTTTGAACAACCCATTGCATTCTTCAGCAGGGCACTTCGAGATGTTGAGTTAAAGTATGATCTTATGGAGAAGCAGGCTTTTTCTTTGGTTAAACCATTGAAGTCTTTCAGAGTTTATGTACTACATTCCAAATTCATTTCATATGTACCATCTAGTGTTATTAAAGACATATTGACTCAGCCGGATAGTGATGGAAAGAGAAGTAAATGGATAGCTATACTTTTGGAATACGACATGGAGATCAAGCCTACCAAGTTAGTCAGAGGGCAGGGGTTAGCTAAGCTGCTAGTTGATTCCAATTGCAGATCTCTTGGAGTTGATTACATCTGTAACAATTCAGGAAATTTACAACATCAAACCATCAGTTCTCAAGTCAATCAAAAGATTGTTGAATCAGAATAGTACAGAGATATCCTTTATTTTCTGTAGAATTTCCAAGCTCCTCCAGGAATGGAGAAGTGTAAAGTAAGATCCATGAAACTCAAAGTTGTTAAGTATTGTGTAAATAATCAAACTTTGTTTTGGAAAGATCCTTCTGGATTTTTATTCAGGTATCTTGATGAAGAAGAAGCACAGAGAGTCATGCCAAAATTTCATGAAGGAGTGTGTGGGGGACATCATTTATGGAAGTCCACTACATATAAACTCTCATGGCTAGGTATTATTGGCCTAGTCTATTTTATTATGTTTTTGAAAAGGTTAGAGCATGTGAGAAATGCCAAAGATTTGCTAGAAAACATAAGCTTAAGTTCTTACCTCTCAAACCTGTAAAAAAAATTGCACCTTTCCAACAATGGGCTTTGGATTTCATAGGTGGGATCCACCCTCCATCCAGTGGCCAACATAGATGGATTCTGACAGCTACAGATTACTTCACAAAGAGAATTGAAGTTGTACCTACCAAGAGGGAAACTGACAAGGTAATTATAAGCTTTCTTGAAGAGAATATTTTGTCTATATTTGGTTGTCCATAAGTGATCATTATTGATAACGTTGCAGCTTTCAAATCCACTAACATGATAAAATTCTATGAGGACTATGGCATTAAGCTTAGGCATTCTAATGCTTATTATCCATAGGGTAATGGCCTAGCTGGATCATCCAATAAAAGCATGGTTAAGATCATTAAGAAGCTTTTGGAAGATAATAATAGAGCTTGGGATTCAAAATTGAAATGTGCCTTGTGGGTTGACCGTGTTAGCACAAAGGGAGCAATTGGAATGTCACCATTTCAATTAGTGTATGGAATGGAAGCAATCTTTCATGTACAACTTGCTTTGTCAGTTGTAAAATTGATGCAGGAAATTGAAGTTGAACCTAATTATTCTATTAGAAGGATTTTCCAGATTGTAGAATTGCAGCAAGCAAGAGAGAAACTTCTGGAGAAGGCACATCAACATCAATAGAAAGTTAAAGACACTTTTGACTGAAAAACAAAAAAAGAGCAGTTGATACCTAGTGACTTAGTTCTGAAATGGGATGCTCGCAGAGAAGATCATCATGGAAAATTTGATAGCTTATGGCTAGTTCCATTCAGAGTGGACAAGATTTTAGACAACTACACTTTCCTATTGCAGAATTTGGAAGGTGAAGAAGTTTTTGGTGGACCAGTAAATGGGTGTTTGGTAAAGAAATTATTTTACTAAGGTCGTTGGTGGCTCAAATATCATTGTACATATCTGTGTGGTGTGGTAATTAGGAATTAAATACTCCATGGCCCAATGGAGCAATGGTGCTTTTATTCTTTCACTTTTAAGAAATGGTTTTTATTTGTTTTACAGTCTGATATGCTTTTGAATAAAGTTTTTCCAGAACTCAAGAGCTAGAGTAACACAGTTTGCAAATAAGCATGGTCTAAATCTCAAAGGATTAGAAGGCACAGGTCTTCTCAAATTTCTTGGAGTTTCATAGGGAAAACTTCATCCCCCATGGAGCCATTGTTAACACCTACTTTGTTCTACGTTGTTTTATTCCTCATTCATCCCTACTTGTCATTTCAAATTTAGTATAAGTTATAAGTATTTAGCATTATGTTGTTAAAGGTTTAATATCTTATCTTAAAGGGATTAAAATAATGTTAGATCGAATGAATGAGATGGACTTAGTTTTTTGAGAGGGGGACAAAAGGAATTACACACATGTTTAAATGATTGCTTGATGACATCACTTGGCTTCAAATCTTTTCATTTGAGCCATAAGTCATGTCAACATCTATACTTCATGATTATTTAACTTAGTAGGCTGCAGATTGAAAGTATAATCCTCCCAAGAAAGCAAAAGGACAAATCTGATTGAGCACTACAAGAACTTTCACATGTCACTGGTCGTGATTATTTCGAGTACCTTGGAGAGTTGTGGAGGTTGTGGATTGTATTGCAGAGTTCATGTGTATGCAAAACAGTTATTAAGTACCAGTTGTCAGCCATAGCATGTGAATATGGGTGGTATTTTCTACATGCCAGTTGTCCAGAAGGTTACACGGATGAGGTTTTTTCAAAAAACATATTTTCAAAACTGGCGCATTATTTGTTACCTACAGCAGCTGGTTGATTTGAATTGGCACCCACACAAAAAACAGATCCCCTATTATTCTCATTACATAGAAGACAGATCCCTTCTTTGTAGCCAAGAGTCTAGTATTTTGGTTGCAGGTGCGTAGATGGGTAAAGGT
>ML853814.1:9786-31789 GCA_009831015.1 Picea engelmannii
ACAAAAACTTTTTTATAAATATTTTTATTCACCAAATTCCATCTCATTTTTTAAATATCTTTGCCTTTCATTAATCTTGGTGTAGAGGATAACAATCACAAACTAAACCCAATTAACACCCAAATTAGTAATAGGTTTGTGTGAAAAGTGACCAAACATTCTTATAATAATGAGTAAAACAACCAATCAACTAGAATTCCATTATTTCTTACTAATGACAAATCCTATTGTTGGTTGGTTTGCCAAAATCATTCTACTTCTTCGAATGGCATGAACTAGGGAAGAATTTCTTTTTTGAGACAAAAATGTGGTCTATATATTAACATAGTCAAGAGAAGTATTACAAAGGCATGTGAGCATATCACCTCAAGTGTGCTACAGATGACCTTGAGTCCTCTCCTTGGGCTCCTACTTTGCTTTAGGTTATTTAATCTAACAACATTTTTAGGATTCCTTCCATCATCATTTTGACAACTTAACTATAGGTTCCCTTGAATCCTCTCCTTGGGCTACCACTTGACTTTAGGTTCTTTTTATCTAACAACAATTTAGGTTTCCTTCCATCCTCATTTTGACAACGTAACCATAGGTGATGGCAATATAGAGATAGAACTTCAACAACATAATGATAGAGCAATGAAGACGTGGGATTGGTGCAAGTGGACAACTTCATCCAAGGGAAGTACTAGTGGGTGAAAATGCGAAGATGAGTAACACTTTTTGGAAAGAAGCTTGTGAAGAAATGTGATATTTATTGTTTCAATCAAGAAAATAGTCATTGAAATATCTTGATTGAAAGTTAAATAATATTTTGGATAAGAGTTAAAATTCTTGGTCGAAACATTTTAAAATGTCTCAACAAAGAGTCATGATTCTTCCCCTAGATTCTTGGTCGAGGGTTATGATTCTCCCCCTAGATTCTTGGTTGAAAATATTTAAACTCTCGATCGAGAATATTATCAACTATTGATTGAGATTTTTTATGTTATAAATGAGGTTGAAAGAATTGATCATACCCTATTTCCAACTTTTGACCAAAGAAAAGATTACACTACATTGCACCATAATATAATCCCTACACTCCTTGCAAACCATGTAACACCATTCAAATTAGACACAATATTCTTGCGAAAAATTAGCTATACTTATATCGACGAAATTTTTTCGTCGATAGTATAGCAAATTCGTCGCAAGATTATTTACATTCGTCTCTCTTGCGCTGCTATCAAATTATGCTTGGATTGATTTCATATTTGGTAATTTATCAAATTGAAATTAAAATTTGATACTTTGCAAGCTAGCTGGACCTTGAGTCAAATAAAAATATGAAATTTAGAATCATTAACATATCTACTCGAACATATGAAAATTAGGGTTTATGGTTTACATGATGAATTGATGATGGAAGAAAGTGGGTGTGTCAGTGAAATTTGAATCCAGAAACCCTCCCATATCGTTAAGTCATGTAAATAGTCTATCCATGTCAAATTTCAATGCATACAGAAACTGTTTGAAAAAATTTCAACGTTGGTCCCATTCACATGAGGTCATTGTTGTTGGTGTCTAGTCCTGGTACAATTTTCGTTCCTTATTCCTTTATATGTGTTCCTCATTCCTTGTTCCTTGTTACTCGTTCCTAGACCATGGTGTAGTCTCCAAGATCCATTATTTTTGTACAAAACATACTAATGGCATAAAATGTCCCACACAAAGACCAAATTAATATCCTCTACATAAGTATTTTGTCTTTTTTCAAGGACTATGTAACGAATCTCAATTCTAAGAATATTCAAATAGGACCTAAGAACCTAATTAAGTTCTTTTCTTAACCATGGGTGACATAACACTATCATTCAATAGTCAAATTGTTACATTTCATTGTCAGACATCATGTGTACTGAGGCCTTGAGCCACCACAAAGGAAACATACAAAGAATATTTGTCTTATGAACAAGATATGGTACTATCCATTTTGAGGTTTGGAATAGAGATTGTTATTATAGACTACACTACATTGCACCATAATATAATCCCTACACTCCTTGTAAACCATGCAACACCATTCAAATTAGACACAATATTCTTGCGACAAATTAGTTATACTTATATCGACGAACTTTTTTCGTCGATAGTATAGCAAATTCGTCGCAAGATTATTTACATTCGTCTCTCTTGCGACGATATGAAATTATGCTTGGATTCATTTCATATTTGGTTTATCAACTTGCAATTAATATTTGATACTTTGCAAGCTAGTTGGAACTTGAAATAATAATTTGATATGGTGCATTCGTCACTCTATCGACGAACTTTATAACAGTCAAAAAATGAGCGTCACTCTTGCAACGAAAACACAAGATTGTCGAAATTTGGACATCATTCCACCATATTGACTATCGTTTCAACACCGAAGATAGTTTGTGTTCGTCGATAGAGTGACGAATACGGGGTGTGTTTGGATCAAAGTTGAAAAATTGAATTTTTTTTCTTGAATTTTGCGACGAAAGAGTACTTTCATCGCAATTTTTCCAATATGTAGTAGTGTTTGTTTCTCGAGGGCCTCCTCGAGCAATATTTGGTTAGGATATCCTACTCCCTCATCTTTCTTTTTTTCCCCCATGGGCATTCATCGGGGTTTGCGAGGCTGATCTTGCAAAGGTTCAACCAGCTCGAGCCCTAACTCCTTATATCCCGACTTTGTTGGGGACATGCAAAGAAGGATCGAGAAAGAGAAAACTGCTTTGATACCGCTGATCCAGATTTATGTAGGAACACAATGAAATACAAAAATACACATAAACACAGAGATGCAGCAGAAATAAAATTTCATTTGATTAATAAGAAATGACTGAAATATGCTTACAGTTAGAATGGAAATAAACTAGCTAGGGCATTGGTAGCTTATCTCTGAGAAGAGATGTGGCGGATATTGGCCTCTAAACTATGTTACAATGAGGCGTGAAGGCTTATTTATTATTGAGAAACAATGGAAAACCCTAAACACCCAAAAACCTAACCCTAGGAGATGAAACGCCAAGACTATGGGCCCCGTTTGGGTAAATTGGTACAACAACTTCCCGGGGACGTAACTTTGGCATATGATCTTCATTTGATGCGCTCAATACCTCGTTAGAAAGATCTATCCGAGGACTACAACTTTTGTGTGAGAAACATCCAACTTCGTTCAATGTTGCTCCCCGTTTTCCCAAAAAACGTCGTTTAGGGCCTCAAAACAACTTCGGAAGTTCAAGACCTAAAAAACTGCTAAAAATAGTATGTTGTGCAGAAACTGAAAAATTGAAAGAAGCAATGGTGGGGGTCCAAGTGGAATAGGTGGGTGGCCACCAACTACTTTAAAATATTTTAAGAGATAGATATAAGCAACTTTCCTTCTAATTTCACTTGTATTGATATTAAATTACTTTATCATCTAGAAATGTATGTAATATTCTTAAATTTGAGCATCCTAGAGTGTTATTGGTGCATTTTTATAAATATTTTATACTAGAGACTTCAAGTTAACATTTAGTACATAATTCCACCACTTTACTTTGGAAATTACATACTACATTACATGATTTGTTTTTCATTAAACTGCATAAAATTGTCACAAAGCACAAAATATTCTTATACAAGTTGATTTCGATATAGAGTAGAGAGTGTAGCATGTACATGTACTAGATGCTCACTTGGATTCCTCTAAAGAAAGGGACCATCAGAAGTTCTACAGAAAAAGGCCTCACTCACACTCCCACCAAACATTTTTCAATAAATTGCCTCATTTTTTAATTAGTAACCTTTTCCACTAATGCAAGCCTTATACTAAAGCTCACCTTTTTATAAATCTAAGCAACATTATGACACTCACTATAAGGAATATCCAAAGTAAACATCTCCAGTAAGAACATGCCAAACGAATAAACATCTACATGTTGATTATACTCCTTTTCATATAATTATAGAGTCATGCATTCTGGTGTACCAATTATAGAGTGCCCAACATGATCATTTGCCACAATAGCAGTAAAACCTAGATCTGTGATCTTCATAACACAAGTATTACCATTCACAAATATATTGTTGCAATTCAAATCCCTATGAATAATGCAAGGGTTATGATTATGAATATTTCCAATATCTAACATGCCCAATTCTTCACTCTCTCTTGATGGTACTGCCTCAGGGTCCCCAAGGTGCATACCTCAATAATAAAACTCACATGTCTCATGCTTGGAGGGTCCCCTTTTATTGTGAACCTAAACTCAATATCTACTACATACAATACATAAATCAATTAACCTTTTGGACATGGAGACCAAGTTCGGTATGAAGGGAATGTTGAAATTATAGGGGTTTGTCTCTCATTAGTTCTTAAAGTGGCTTTAGTGAGTTTTATTACATATAAATACATTATTATTACTTAAATGTTAAGAAAATTGAAAACTTTGTCAGTAACATGGATAATGTTTTAAAATGACTTCAAGTAAAATGCATAACTTCACCAATAATGTGGATGACCTATCCACAACCAATTAGTATACTAAGTAATGTTGAGAAAAATAACAACTTCATGAAGAACATGGATGTCTTTTAAAAATAATTAAGTAAGTTAATTTTAATAAATAGAAGCATGTGTTTAGAGACATGCACAGAGGGAAGATAGATGGTGCTTTAAGAGCTTTATGTAAGGTCTTATCTTATGGATGGTAGTGGGGACATTGTTTAGGTGGGCATAAAGGGTTGAGGTAAAAGTTTGCAATGTCAAATGTTGTTTGTATGGACAAAGTGGTGAACAATTCCATGTTTCCTTATACAAGTTGAGTAGCCTTGGAGCATTCAAACACAATATCTTTATAATCTGAATTAACAACACTAATATTAAACCTCCCTCTAATTACTTCAGCATTCCCATTCTCTAACTTAGAGAGTATGCTAGTATTGAGTTATATTGTCATTTTGGATGGATGTAAAGACAAATTCTTAGAATTGGTATTTTTTTTAATTATAATAAAAAAAAATGATTAAAATTAATTTTGTTTTATACAATTGATTTGATTTTTATGTAAAAAATTATTAATCATTTTAACATAATATTCTTAGTATTAATAATAAATAATATTAATTAATTTTTTTAATAATAAATAATATTAATTAATCATTTTGAGTATATTTAATTAAAATGTAAATTTATTTAGAATGTTATTAATTATTTTAACACTATTTCTTTACACATTTAAATATATATATATATTATACAACTATTTATTATCATTCCATATATTAAAAAAAAAAATAGTTATTCAAAATGGAAAAAAAAAAATTGAAATGAACAATGATGGTAAAGAGTATGCAAGTTTAATATCTTTACTTTTAAATAAATGAAAAATACTATAAGTAATAATGACAATGAAAAATGATGGATGGGATAATGAAGAAGTGAAATGATGAAGAAAATGAATATGAAAATAAAATTAAAATTAATAAAAAACTATAAATGAAATGAATAACAATTATAATTCATCATCTATTTAATATGGAAATTTTCATACTTTACTTTTAAATAAAAGAATAATAAAAAATTATAAATTAAATGAATAACAATTATAATTCATCATCTATTTAATATGGAAATTTTCATACTTTACTTTTAAATAAAAGAATATGAAAATTTCCAAAAAATAATAAATATAGAAAAATAAATTAAAATAAATTTTGAATGAATAAAAAATAGATTTATTTGTTAACAAAAAAAAATTATTTGAAAATGGAAACACAATAAACCTAAACATTTATCCCTTTTCTTAAAAAAAAAAATTAATATAATTTAATCAATAATTAATTATCATAAAGATGAAGATAAATAAAACTAAAATGTGATACGATATGGTGATATAAAAGAAAATGTTATATATTTAAATGTTGGAATATGTTAAAATTTAAACTTTATATTATTGATTTTATATTATATGTTAAAAATTTAAGTATAATAATAGAATTGTTAAAAAAATATTTCTTAAAACAAATTATTTTGAAATTTTAAAATTATTTTATGCTAGTAAATTTATTATTATATTTTCATTGATATAATTTAATTAACCTCGTGTGATTTTCAATTTTCACATTTAATATATTTTTATTAATATAATTTAATTAAATTGATGTGATTCTCAATTTTCACTTTCACATTATAAATTGTAATTTATAGTTATTTTCAATGACACAATTCTCTATCTATTTAAAATAATGTGATACATTATTATGATTAACCTCTCATAAGAATAATTTACATAAACCTTTTTATATCATCCAATGTTGGGTTAAGGATGTCTCATAGAATGATGGGGTATTATTAGTCTCTGTCATAGACATAGAGGAACTATAGCGATCTATAAAGTGTTGACTACATATTAGTTTGTCCTTTGACCGGAAATATTTGCACAATACCTATTGTTGGAGCTATGGAATTAAAAGCATATATTTTTGTATATTAAAAAGTAATATATATGCACTGATCTGATTGGCTAAGAGATTGGAGGTCTTATTGCTGGCTTTGCTATTCCCAATGTAGTAAATGGAAACATATCCGAACTTTTTCTCGTAGACAATATTTTTTAATCATATATTTTTCCTTATTTCTTAAAGTTTGATTAATTCTACCATTAGTTCGAATGTTTGTATTAACATTTTCTGCTACTCGAATATATCCATCAGTTTTAATATGTACTAAGCATATTGAAATGTTTTCGTATCCAAGTTTTGTATATTTCTTGAAATTTATTGACACTTATTCCGAGATTCCTTAATAGGCCTGACAGCGTAAATGTTTACATGACGCGACGTCCTCCAATACCCCTGACATCTTAAATGTTTGCATACTGCGAGGTCCTTAGATAGCCTGAAAGTCTTAAATGTTTATGTAAATACGATTCTCGAAGTACATGCCAGTTCAATAGCCATTGTATGTTTCATACGTGTTCTACCATTGAAGCTACATACATTGTTTATTGGTTCGGTGACTGCTTCTTCATTACTGGTTTGTCAGGTGCTGCCATTGTATGTTTCATCCTCGTAATCGTTGAAGCTAGATAAATTGTTTACTGGTTCGGTGAGTGATTCTTCTTCGTTGGTTTCTCAGTTGTTGTTTTTTGTTGTTTCGCTCATGATTCGACCTGCGCTTCTGCATTTCATTGTTTTGGAGTAAGTTTCGATGCCATAGTTTCATTTTGTATTCCTTGTTTGTTGTTCAGTGTTTGCAGTTTGCAAGTAAGAATGTTTGCTTATTTGTAGTCGCATGTTCCTTGTATGTTTCTGGTTCATTTTCTGCTTCGGCTGCAGTTTCGTAATCATTGGAGATACATATGTTGTTCACTGGGTTAGTGGCTTTTGCTGGTTCGTTGGTTCCTGGGTTGTTGGTTCTGTTTGTTTGCCTGGGGTTTGCGCTTTAGGGCCCTGGGGGTGTAGTTCAGCCTCTTCGTGCTTTCTTGCTGGTTTGGTCCTTGCTGGTTTCTTTTGTCTGATTCGGCCTTGCAGGGTTGGGGTGCAGCAGCGGTGGTTGAAGCTTTTCTTTTTTCTTTTTTCTTGGATTGTTATTGTTTTTTGGGGGTGCTTTACGGTGTTCAACCCATGCACCCACCAGCGAATCTGCAGTTGTGTTATTTGCCATTTTTTCAGAGGCCGTTATCTGTAATTCTGTAAGATTTTCCTGGTGCTCGAGTCCTGCCATGAAAGAAAATAGTTGCATACAAAATTGTTGGAGGATTACATGTGAAGTTACAATATCCGTTGTTTTTTTGTTGGAATAAAGCATATGTATGCAACCTACATTTATAGACCATGTATGGTCAGATGTGCGGATATGACATGACATGTTCTTTCTCCTCTACATAGACTGGTGTGTGCATGATACAATTTGTGTTGTGCTTGAGATATGATATGTGCAACAAAAATTCTTCAAGATTATATTTTCATGTCTGGAAGCATGTCTGGGTAGTTTGCCATGGAAAACTGAGAACTTGTATCGTGGGAACATCAGTCTGTGTAGAGGATAAAGAACATGGTTAAAAGGCATATCTGGATGAATTGCCAGGGAAAACCAGAAATCGTTTAGCTGCGGCCATGCAATTGCGTGATATTTTCTGCCTTGTATTATATTTTGGCTAGGGAAAAAAAAGCTAGACGTTTACAACCATGGATAGAGAAGCGCAAAGGTTCATGTTTCTGCTTTTGTAAACTATTCATTGAGTCATTTTTGTTGTATCTACATATTGCTTGTTCTCCAGTGAATACCATCTTCCATTGATGTTCAATGAATTTTGTGGGTTCCCACATTGAAACAAATAGAGTAGCTGGAGAAAAGGAGGGAGTCTTGGCTGCATCAGCTGAAGAGGATATAGAAAGGTGCAAGCTTATATTGTTGTTTCATATTGCATTGTTTTTGTATTTCATGTATGGTTTGTATATGTGCTAAACTAGTTGTGTGCCTTCTTACATGGTAAGTTATCTTGGTTGCATACGTTCCTTCCTGCATACTAAGCTAGTTTATGTTTGTTGTGTTTGCACTGCATTGTTGCATTTAAAGAAATGGAATCACTGGACAAGACGAAGGACTCTTTGGTGGGTAAATAGACCTTTTTGTTTTTCTTTTAGATGTCTATTTTCATACTAACTTGCCTTCGTCTCGATTGCATCTTCGACGTTGTTGCCTTGGAAAAAGAAGCTTGCTTGGACAGGGAGATGAATTCTTCTGTGCAACAGCAGGGGGTTGTGTGGTACAATCTTCTAAAAGGTATACCAAGTGTGCCGGTAAATTAAATATACAAACCGGTTGGGAGCATATAATATTAGACTTGAAAACGATGAATTTGCGGTAATGGCCCTTTCTGCGCTCCCTGTCTCTACTTTTTCCATTTTCTATTATCCCTTTTGTTTTCTAATTCATCTGCTTAGTGTGGTTTCCAAAAATTCCCTCGTGCGCCGATTGGCGGACTAACGGACTGACATATGTGGTCCTGCTTCTACCTTATTCTATAGTTACCCACTTTGTTGATTGCGGCTGCCAGGTTGGCAAGTTGAATATTGCTCCCCTGGCTTCCAGGAGTTCGTGATATACATATTGGCCATGGTGACCTGTGGTCATGCACTGTTTACTATTAAACATTTATCCAGTTAAAAAATTAAGATGCATACAATTTTATGGTTATTTGGTCCTTCCGCCAGACAATATACAATGCATATATTTGCTTAGTCCTGATGTTCATATGCACATGCTTGCATCATAAAAAGTTGGACTAGTGAGACGACCATGAGCAGTCAATCATCCCAGACATTAGTAGACCGACAAGGCCAAAGGTAAAGATGCATACATTGTGCTCTTACTATGTTTACTAAACAAATTTTCTGGGCTATATTTTCATCTATGGCATGGTGGATATGTTGATGCCATTTGCAATACATGGTTTCCAGCTCGCAAGAAGTATCAACAAGTACAAGTGAAACGCCGAATGTGTTGCATGTTCCGCAGACCAAGAGGTGTGGTTGGGAAACTGTGGCTCCATAGTTCATCAATACTATTCATGTACTTGTATCACACTACCATTCACTTTAGTTTTCCTATTCAAAAAATGTCATCAGGTCAAGAGTTGTGACATCCAAAGTACTGTCAATAGAGGGCTCGAACAACCGCCAAACTGGACAATTGTTTGTCGGGGACATAATGGTTGTCTATACCACCTACTTGGACAAGGTAAACAAAAGGAGATCCATTATGTGTGCTGATATGACAGACAAGGACACCATGATGACAGTCACACTGACTGTTCCTCCACAACTTGTCCAGAAACATGCAGAAAAGATGTTGCCGCGTAATGGGATATCCATTACAAATTTTAATGTATTGCCCAAAATAGTATATGACCGTGGTGATTGCGATTGAATTATTTTGCTCAACGAAACAAGCATTGTGGAAAAAAATCCTGCTATTTGTTCAGAATATCGCTTCCTCCCGAACTCGACTATCAGGCAACTTGCATAGAGCACTGATATTTACCCAATCAGAACGATTGGGGCTGATGTGACACTGGCGAGAAAATTTGGGTTGCAACACATTCTCCATATAAAGGATGGAGAGTCGGACAGTGACAAGGAAATGGTACCACTTTTCATATTCAGTTTTGTTCTTAACTTTCACGTCTACATATATGTCGAATAAGTTACACAAATATTGCACTGTTCCATGTTGCAACTACAATTGTTTGATACATATTCAGATTTGTTTTCGTCAATGGAACAATAATTGCATAGAGGGAAAATTCCACTTATGTTGTTCAAAAATATAACAAAGAAGAAGGATGCTAGAGAAAGGATCTTTCGGACAACCCAGGCAACGTTTGTAACAGAGTTGCAAGCAGATATAGTAGAGGATCTTGAGAAACTAGCTAGCTCTACAACTGTTGTGCGTATACATCCACAAAATCATCCTCACTTTACTTATAGAAATAACCTTCAACAAATTTTTGCACCTGTTTACTTTTTCTTTTTTGTTTTAAAGGGGAGGGGGGGGTGCAGTTGTGTATTATATTGTTCAATGTATTAATCCATTTGCTCGCATTGCCAGGTTGAAGGTCTTTTAGTTGCAACCAATGTGTACTCGACCCCCTTTGAGCCTGTATGTGAAAAATTCCATTCCGTTGCTTCTGTCTCCTCTTTGATAAGTGATGATACGATTGATTGTCTGTGATGCGGTGAAAAATGTCCATATATTTATGGACATTGCATCAATGGTGTTATCTGAACCGTGGGCAACACCACTATGCAGTGTTCGGTTAGGCAACCTTTGTTACAAAATGTGCTTTCTGAATTGGCAAAGTTGTCGTATGAAACGTATCTACAGAAAAAGGAAAGAATTGTCTATATGCTACAACAGCTTCGGATACAGAGCAAATTCACCTTAAATGAGGACAATGCAATTTTTCATATCGGCTGAAGAAGGAAAAAAAAATAAATTAAATCAAACTTTGGGAGGAAACGAAAATACCTCATGTCTCTCTGTAATATTTGTTCAACATCCAGATGAATGTTCGTTTCAAGAGAAAAGGAATGCGCCGACGTCTTTTCTTTGTATATTAAATTGTTTGGTGCAAAGGTCGATGGGTTTTTCTCAATGGAACCTTTTAGGAACTTTCTTATGGGTTGTTTAAAGTATGGTTGGTTCTTGGTTATCTGTTTTGTCTATCAATTTGTATACCGTGGAACTCCAGCTCGTCTTTGGAGGACACAGAACAATATAATTGAATTTTTTTGGCCAGCTGGCACACAGATCCGCCTGATAATTTCTATGGCGCTGTGACGCAAATGTACTATGTGACTTGTTTTGGAAAATTTCCTTGATCGATGAACTTGGTCAAATTATTGTTGTGAAATAATTTGAAATCAACGAATATAAAGTGTGCGAAGTGCAATTGTCCTATCATACCAACAAGAGGCTCTTAAAATTCAAATTGATCGTTTTTTTCGCAATTTTTGCTTATTCGATGAACTTGGTAAAATTAATATCCTGGAATGAGGGATCCACATATGTCTAGAAAAATGTGTTTGTAAAGCGCAAAACAATAGACGCCCAATTTCCAGCTCGCCAGCCCCAGAACCCTCAATAAAAAAAAATGCTAAATTTGAAATTCATACGGGATCACTATGGGACAATAAAAGTGCAATGTTCTTCCAACCAGCTCGAGTCCACCTATCAATTTGTATATCGCGGAAGTCTGGTTGCTATTTGTAGGAGACAGAACAATAGAGACTCTATTTTCGTCTAGCCAACCCGCAAACCCGCGATCCAAAAACTGCCTA
Organism: Picea engelmannii; assembly: GCA_009831015.1. NCBI lineage: Eukaryota > Viridiplantae > Streptophyta > Pinopsida > Pinales > Pinaceae > Picea > Picea engelmannii. The sequence continues at coordinate 21,631 of ML853814.1, forward strand.
AGTATGGAATGAGGGATCTGCATATGTTGTATAAAATCTTATTCTATACTTATATGGAGACTATGTCCAAAAGTCCGCATATCAATTTGTATATCTCGAAAGTCTAGGTGTTATTTGTAGGACACAGAACAATAGATACTTAATTTTCAGCCCACCAAGTCGCGAACCCGTGATCCAAAAAGTGCTCAAGTATGTAATGAGGGATCCGCATATGTTCTAAAACACTATCAATTTGTATATCGCGGAAGTCTGGGTGCTATTTGTAGGAGACAGAACAATAAAGACTCTTTTTTCGGCCCGCCAGGCTGCAAGCCCGTGATCCAAAAAATGCCTAAGTATGGAATGAGGGATCCGCATATGCTGTATAAAATCTCATTCCATACTTTATATAGAATATGTCCAGAAGTCCGTGTGTGAATTTGTATATCGCAGAAGCCTAGGTGCTATTTGTAGGACACGGAAGTCTAGGTGGTATTTGTAGGACATGGAACAATAGATACTTAATTTTCAGCCCGCCAAGTAGCAAACCCGCAATCCAAAAAGTGCCCAAGTATGGAATGAGGGATCTGCATATGTTCTAGAACACTATCAATTTGTATATCACAGAAGTCTGGGTGCTATTTGTAGGAGACAAAAAAATAGAGACTCTCTTTTCGGCTCGCCAGACCGTGAGCCCGCGATCCAAAAACTGCCTAAGTATGGAATGAGGGATCCACATATGTTGTATAAAATCTCATTCCGAACTTTATATAGACACTGTCCACAAGTCCGCGTGTGAATTTGTATATCGTGGAACTGTAGATGCTATTTGTAGGACACATAACAATAGATACTTAATTTTCATCCCGCCAGACCGCGAACCAGCGATCAAATGCAATGTTCAACCAAGCAGGTCGTAGGTCCTCCTGTCAATTTGTATACCGCGGAAATCTGGGTGCTATTTGTAGGACACGAAACAATAGAGACTATTTTTTCATCCTGCGAGGCCGCCAACCCATGATCAAAAAATTTCCTAAGTATGGAATAACTCTTTTTTATATTGCTCATTTGTGGAAATACTTTTATATCATTCCACCGACCAGATTGTGCAAACTTTCTCGTATAATTAAATTTTGCAATATAAATATTTAACAGTAATAATTTAGCGCAGGTCAGGTTCTGAATTTGTATATCACGAAATTGTCAGTGCTATTTGTAGAGCGCGGAATAATAGATGCCCAATTTTTTTCCCGCCAGCCTGAGAACCCCCGATCCAAAAAAGTGGCTAATGATGGAATTAATACGGAATCGCTAAGGACAAAAAAAATGCAATGTTGAACCAACCAACCCGCAAGTCTGTCTATCAATTTGTATATCATGGAAATGTAGGTGCTATTTGTAGGACACAGAACAATAGAGGCTCAATTTTCAGCCCGCCAGGCCAAGAACCATCGGCCCTTCACGTGCCCTGGGTATATCTTTGCCCGACCATTTTTCATACTTTGGTATTTCTTGGAATCAGTTTTGCCATTGATGTTGCCTTCGTACTTGTTTCCAAATATGCAATAATTAAGATTTAATGCTAGTAGCCATCCTGCAACAACCGTTAAAACTGTCATTAATGTCTGGAAGTCCAAATAAGATTTGTCATTAGTACGAATTAAACTAAGATTTTCCCACTGCAAGCATGTTATCCTTTCCAAGTATTCATTTCAAATGCCATGCAATATTTTAATTTTTGTGTGCCGACGGGTTGGTGCTTTTAAGAAATTTCTGATTCTTAATCTCTTTTCGCCATCACTGCCACATTCGTACTTTTTTCTAATTGTGCAATTAGTGAGCTGTGATGGTCACAACTCATTCTGCACGAACCTTGGAAATTGTCATTGATCAACGAAAGGCTCAAGTAGATATTCCATTGATACACATTAAACCATAATTTGCGGAGGCTTATATTATCCCTCCCCGATTTTCATTTCAGACATCGTCTCGACCAAACGGAAATTATAAATAACTTATGGCAGTAGTTCTCTCCACACACAGTAAACACATTGGGGCATAATGGCCAGAGGTTCCACTATTCCAGGGCATATTATTACTATTCATCTCCCTCCACCCAGGAGCAAAAAGGGAGATGGTCCCTTGGTACACCGAGAGATATATTTCAAGCCAAAAAATGCCATCGCAACCCTGGTTGGTCAGAGAACCTGCCCAGTTGCAGTCATTGTTATCGCAGAAGTTGATGCCATGAATTCTGAGCTGGAAGAAGATGATCTGATGGACGATGATACGGCAATGGATGATGGCAATGCAAAGAATCTTCCCACTCCTGCACCCAAATTGAAATCAACCATAACGAACAGACCTTCCCGGCTCGGTGATCACAGTCATGACAACACCAAAAAGAGTTTCAGAAAAGAAATTGACGGAGAACGTAACAACCACTTTGCACCACGAAAGTAGGAATTCCAGAGTTCCAAATTAGTCCATTCTGGGTGGAAGAATTTCAGTGTAAAGAAATGATAGGTTGATGCTCCCAGAGATATATTTCAAGCCAAAAAAATATTGTTTAACATTTTCGGGCATCAGGTCCAAAACTCTCGCTCATGCCATGCATTTTCCTACTAGTCATCTCCTTCTGCCCAGAATGGACTAATCTGGTCCTCTGCAATTTCACGTGCAAGATATGCCACTGAATGTTTTTGGACTATGCAGAGGTGGTTTCAGCTAAGGGCTATTCCACTTGCCCTGCAACCATTTTCGTCTTCTTTCTGAGGAAAAGCTTCTAAAAAATATCAATTTCAACAGAGGATGATTCATCGACAAGAAAACTCCTAGGATCTTGCATACTGCAGAACCCGTGCTTGTGTTTGTCGCAGATACCTTCAATGTTTTGGCCCGAAGAAATGGGTCCAATTTCTAAGCATAGATGTACAGTACTCGATGTTTTTCTTATTTTTTTATTTTAAATGGATTTGCTATTAAAAAAAATTGCCTTGCACTCTTCATTGCTGCCTCTTTTTTGGGTTTAACGCATGTTCTAATTAGCATGGTTCGGTGCTCTCATACTTCTTCGATCTTCTGTTTACTAATAGCAATGTACAATGTTGCAGCAAAATTGTTATTCTTGTTTCTAGACATGCAATTATTAAGTTTTAATGCTAACAGCCCATAATGCAATAAGTTTAATAGTTAATATGTTGCACTGATGGTAGAATGTATCAAGAACACAGTTACACACACACATTCCAATAAAATCTAATCTTCCACAAATCATTTGCCGGCAATTAGTAGAAAAGGAAATTTAGTGGTTTTAAGTTGATATGTTACAGTCATGGAATAATGTATCAAGAACATAGATCCAGGCATACATTGCAATAAAATGTAATCTTCAACAACACATTTGCTGACAATTAGTAGATCATGGTCTTGCAATGATGGTGCTTCTTTGAAACCAATTCGCGCTTACGAAAACTGCCCTCCGCCTCTCTATTTTCCCACTCTTTTAGTCCATCTAGTTTCTCTTCCCTCCTAGTTACTTAATCCTTTTTTTACCGAAAATGTGTTGCTCCACAGCTTCGCAGCTTCGCGGATTCATGCGTTTTCATTTCCAATGACCGCTTCCCCTTTCTTTAAATTGACCGTCTATTGTTCCCTGTCCCACAACTGGCACCCAAAGTTCCGCCATATAGAAATTGATAGGCGGACTTGTGCGCTGGTCAGGTCAACATTGCAATTCTACTTTTTCGTGACCTCCAAACAACATTCAGAGCTCCGGTATATACAAATTGACAGATATTCAAAATTGCAACTGTTCTTCGATCATACGCTTTTCCGTATTACGGTCCACCTATCATGCCCTTTTCTATGCTACACATTTTTGCACTGAAAACTTTCGAGAAATACAATTTAATCGTCGGGTCCTCGCATATTTAGTGGAACTATTGTCACCCCATTTTGAAGACCGTCTGTCTTCTTTCCATACTTCGCCATTTGTTCGAATTTCTTGGGCGAATCATCGGTTTGGCGGGTTGAAGAAATATTCAATTCGTAGTCGTTGTTTCCTGTATCCACTCCCCTTTGCAATTAGCAGTTGGAAATTATATATAATATCTTATTGCCACGTATGCAATTAGAAATTTCCCTGTTCCATACTTAGCCACTTTGGCGGAATTCTGCAAATATACAAACCAGTCACTCAACTGCCCCATCATGATCTCTTCCATTTTACACATTTTGCACTCAAAAATTATGAAACATGAAATTTCATCGTGCAACACTTGGTTGTCCTGACTATCCCTGTAACCCTTTTTTGAATCCCGTCCGACTGCTTTTCAGAGCTTTCCATTTTTTCCTTGCTCTCTGCCCTCTCTGTCACCTTCACACTTGTCTATAATAAAAGAAAATAAAAAGTTATATATATATATATATATATATATATATATATATACATATCTAGTTTCTAAATATGGAATTAATGGCATTTAATTCTAACAAGTCATCATGTAGAAACCATATATATTGTCTTTGATGGGTGAAAGGATCGAGGAAATCTCGTATTCATGCGCATTAAACCAAAATTTGTGGGCGGATTATATTATCCCTTGTGAGTGTTCATTTCAAAATCATGAAATCTCGTTCACACGGCATGCCCTTCGCACATTCATTTACATCCATTCCTTAATTGCTCTTCATCGTACACGCCATGTTCACATTTCTAAATATGCAATAAATAAATTTTACTGCTAACAGTTCATCATGCACCACCAATACAGGTTTTCATTAATCAACGAAAGGCTCGAGGAGCTTTCCCATTCACAAGCATTTAACCAAGATTTAGCAAAAAGTTACATTATTCGCTCTAACAATTCATTTAAACCATCATCTGCAACAAAGAAACCTTCTCATAAACCTATGGCATCAGCTCGACACTAGTTCTTTGGAGATACAGTGAACACCTTCGGGCGTGAGGACCAGAACTTCCACTGGTCCAGGACATTTTTTTATTACTCAACCCCTACTGCAGAGAACCATGTAATTTGGACCTCCGAGATTGCTCATGCAGGCTGTGTCCTTGAGGTTTTTGACTATAAGGACCTGGTCTCTTGGTGCGCCGATAAATTTATTGCAGAGAAAAGAATTTTTCCACTGCACGATGGCTCTTCTGTTTCTTTGTCACCTCAGGTCTTCTGCCAGATTCTGAAATTGCCCGAGCCAACATTGACATTCAAAGGAGAAGACTGAAAACAGTTTCTAGCAAAGCACAATAACGGATTGGACCTCTTGCCCCATTTTTTGGAAAGGTCGAATCTAGTTCCTAGAGATATTACAAGTATGCAGGTTAGTTCATTTAGAAATCCATTTCGGGAAATTGCTTGGTTGTTTACAAGAATAATGGGACATGAGTCCATAGGTACTGTTTCCCGCATGGCTCTTTATATTTTGTATTTCATAGTCAACGAACAAGCCCTTTTTTATTGGGGTAGGTTAATTTCCCATGAAATCTCTTCCCAATTGTCAAGCTACAAAAGGGAAAAGAAATTGTATATGTCATCCTATTTAGTTTTTGCAATAGCACATTCCTGTCAATTTCCACAACTGTCTCTGTCCAAAAAAGTCAACTACGAATTCCACCCAGTAACGTTCTGGTACCAGGCCTTGTGGAAGCACAAGGCTTCCCACTGTTTTTATGATGTTTTTAATGGCTTCCTGTTTGTTTTCAAAGTTTTGTTGTTAGGAGAAAATTTTCCCCGCATATCTGAACAGGCAACTAGTTTTTTGGACAATAAGGGGACACTCCAACATTTGGATAATTACACCGTCATAAAAAAAATTGGCTCCACGGAACAACCTTCTCTCCTTCCATTTCACGTTACGAAAATAATTTTTATTGCAAAAGTAGCACGTCAATACAAATATTGGTTCCATCTGTTCCAAAGGAAGAAAAAAAAACAGTTCATTCCTTTGCCTTGGAAAATAGGGGAGTTCGTCTTGAAAAATGTCAACAAAATTGATGATTTCGCAGCACATTTTAGCATCTCCAACCTCAGATATATTGAAGACATAAGAGGATTCGACCTCTATGATATTTTTAGACAACATTTACAATCACTTGGCCTCAATGATTGTTTTGTAAATAAACACCTGCCCAAAAACAAAGACAATGACGGTCCTGCCTCTGATACCGACGACGTAGAGATAGTGCAAAGCTACACTAAATTGTACACGCAACAAGGGAAAGGCCCCAATGACAAGGGTGTTCAATCTGCAAATACCACTCCAAAAAGTATGACATCCTAGAGCATCACTCCAATGGCCCATCACAACAATAAAGAAACCCAAAGTTCTTTAAACGGAGGAGGAGATAACGACCCTCCTCACTCTAAAATTGATAGTTCTCACAAGCTTCTAGTAGAGAAGAAGAGAAAAAAAAATGTGGGTCAGGCAGAAGAGCCGGAAATTCAGAGTCAGAACATGGAAGTTGATACTGATCTAGATGCGATGTTCCCCTTCCTTGATCAACCACAAGACAACATCCACCATAGCCATCCAATGGACATATCCGTTACCCAAAATTTTGACGAAAATGAATCCTTCGTGTTCCAGAGCATTGTTTTTGATAGCTAGAACAAAAGATTGATATTTGAGAAAAAAAATGTTAAAAATATCAAAGGCAAATCTCGTTCAAAGGTTGACGTTGCCAACGTGCAGCCGTCCCAAATCTGTCAACTTCACACCACGACCGGAGAAGCACTTCATGATTCCATTGGACGCATCGAGACCCAGAATGACAAACTAAAGGACCGAGTCAAGGAATTGGAAGACACTTTCATTCCTATGCCATTGCTTGTCGATCCTTTGGCAATATCCATGCCTGGAACCCCTGCACCCAATGTAAAATCATCCTCCACCCTTCTCGCATCCTGTAAAGGATATGTGGAGAACAATATCAAAAAAAAAATGGAACTGGTTACCTAGGCGTGGAAAAGATCACAAACCATCACTTCCCTTGGAACCAGGGCACATAGCTTGCTCGAGCTTTTGCAAGCCGAATTAAAAGATGAAGAAAATTTCTTTTTAAAAATGGTCATCCCTTTTGGCAAGATTGTCAACAATATGACAGAAACAAAAAGAAGAGAAGAAGATCTTCCAGCCAAAAACCGGATCGACCAATTGAATGCATGTTGGAAACAAAAATTAAAGAACTTGCGTCTCATTATTCAGTCATGTGAACAAGCCATAGCGAAGAAAGATAAATTATTCACAAAGTTGTCAAATATAGACTTAGCAGGGAAAACCAATGACTTCCAAGACCCCCTCTTAATCGCAAACTCTTTGCCCTTAACCAGGCAAGAGTTCGATAAACAGGTTGTTATGTTGAATACCTTGTCTCTGGAAAAGTTTTACAGCATCCTTTAATTTGATCAAGCTCACGTCCATGACTAGCTAGTCAAATATGCAGTACAGAATGAGGAAATTCATCAGGCTCTCTCTAATCTTTCTATCGACTTCCAAGAATTAGAAAACGAAGTTTTCAACATAAAAATTTGGAATGAGATCAACGTCGTCCCAATGAGAAGCTGCATTGAAGAATGGGTAGAAATGCAATTGAAACAGGCCACCAACGAAAAACAATAAGCAGTTCCCGACATTCCAATAGCCGTGGAGAACATCCTTGAAACCACAGTCGTCGGTGACATCAATGAAATGACAGCCACAAGCAAATAGCCAAAGTGCTCATATGTACCCTCACTGTAAGTTTAGTCATCGCATCATTCTTTGTTTCTCAGCCCAGTTATTCCACTTTCTTAAATACAGATGTATAGGAAAACACTTATACCTTTCCATTTATTTTCTTTTGCAACTATTTCACTCTATCTTCTTTCCACAATCCTGTTTCTTGTACATATTTCTCTAATGGTCCGCGAGAGCCCCAATCTCAGTCTACATGACAAACACATTGAAATTCCGGTTTATATGTAACAGACTTTAATTTTTTGGTATATTTCAAAGTTTGTAGTAGTATGTAACAAACTTTCATTTTTTGACATACTTGAAATAAAAAATGCATATAAATTTTTATATGTTACAGACTCTATTCTTATCTTTCTGCAATCTGTATAAAAAATGCATTTGTTTTTTAATATGTTAGACTTTTATTCTTATCATTCCGGAGTCTGTATGGAAAATGCATCTACTCTTTTATATGTTTTTTTTTTTAAGTAAAAAAGAGCAGAGCCTGTTGTATTAACTTTCCAAAAAAAGGTTAAACCATAAACACCATGTCTGCTAACTGTCTCGCTGTGTAAGAGGAAACCGAGACAACTAGCTATCTATGCAATCTATGAGGGATATAGATTGGTTGCCACTTGTCTTGCCCGAAGGAAACCAAGACAACTGGCGGACATTAGTATGAAAAAAAGATTTGATTCTTAGAGTTACAAAATAATGGCGTTTAGCCATGCCTAGTCTGAGGAAAACAGAGAAAAAGATTAAAGCTATTAACTGTGACATTTTACCCGGTGGCTTCGCCTTCATCCATGTCGCCCTCGCCATCCTCGGTGGCTGTCAGCACGAAGGATTATGCACACGTCGGGCAGCGTTGTCCTAGAGGTGTATTGCAGTAGGCCTCGTAGAGCAGATCTACTCGTTGGCTTGCTAGACTGGTGCGGTGGATTAGGTCATCCACCAAGCTCCATAGTTCAAATATTAACTTCAGGTGGTCCGGGTGGAGGAGTGGCAGGTGGCCACGCCCTTCCTCTTGCATGAAAGACAGAGGACGTGGCATAGGAGCGGTGCCACCCTCCCTATCCAAACTAGCCCCTAACGCCTCGCCTTCCATACCAATTGCCTCGACCTCGGCTGCATCATTTCATTCTAGGGATTCTGTTGGAGGGATCTCGACTGCTCCTACGGTCGGTTCTGCATCCATCTCTGCCGGAATTTCTTCTATGATATAGCAGGGGGGAAATCGTCCAATTGAACTTCTCCTTTGTTGGAGCTGTGATGTTCGTTGACGGCCCACTAGGTAGTTTCCCCGGGAAAACATGTCGGCGGGTTCCAATTGTCTGGGACTGTGAAAAGAAGGTGTGTTGGGGGGACTTGAATGGGTTCATCTGGGATAATTTCTTCAATATAGGCCATGGGAGGCAGCTTAGGTCTTCTGTGTTTTCGGACAAGCTGCGTCCTTGCCATGGACAGTGCCTGCTCGAAGTTTTGTTATCTCTTTCTGCGCGCAGCCGAAGCATACCAGACAGCCCCCCTGCGGGGCTTGCCTCGTTCCCTTGGCATTTGGAGGTGCCAAGCAGTGGCTTTGGCGACAGTTAGACCATTCTAGTCGCACCATAGCTCAAGGATGGTCCAATTCTCCAGCTTCAGCTCCAAATGAGCCTCTTCCTCTCCGAAATCGAGTAAATTCATGAGGAGTAAAGTGACCAGACCTACCATTAAGGCAGTCCGCTGAGTGCTCTGTGGTTCTGTTCCCATCACGCGTGCAAGAATTCTTAGCTCATCGACCTGGCTGAACCAGCTTGCCCCCATCCTTAATGGCGAGGGGATGGGGGCCGGTGGCCTATATTTAAGGCCCGACCAAGCATTGTACCACGTGGCCCCTCTGTGCTAGGTGGCACCCCATCCGGGGATCTACTCTTTTATATGTTACACACTTTTCTTTTTTTATATATTTCAAAATAAATGGCATTCAACAATGCAAGCGTCATTTACATATACCCCATGTTCACAAATGCATTAAAATTTTTATATTACTTATCTCCTATTAATTTTATGTCATCATATATTTTTATCTTTCACCAGTCCATATGGAAAATGCATTTAAATTTCCAAATTTAATCTTGCACTGTCAACAATTTTTTTACTTTGTTATATACTTTCAAAAAAATTAGGTTTGTTATATACTTTCAAAAATTATATGTTGTTGTGTCTGCCCACCGTTTTCCCTATCTTCAGTGATATACATTTTGCATAACATTTTCCTGATATACATTTTGCACCAAACACTTCATTTCATTTACAATTCAACCCCATTTTCCACAATTTGCTTTCTAACCTCCTTGGCAGGGACTGAGCTCCCATGCAGCCTTGTTTTGTAATGTGAAATTCTTTGAATGTTATAAATCATAAAGACAAATCATAGATTTTAATTATTATTAAAAATATATAA
>ML853816.1:0-18780 GCA_009831015.1 Picea engelmannii
GGCAATTTGGCAGAGTTCCTTTACTATATTTTTTCCTCCTTTGACTAGTACCCCTACCCCTCCTTTTATAGGCTAGGAAGAGCTAGGGTTTTAGTCGAACTCTCGGCCATGCATGGCGGAGATTTTCAGTTAACTGACAAAAATCCCCGAGTCTCGGCGGAAACTTTCTTGATTTTTTGCATTGTTAGGTACTCGCGGGCTGTTTTGGGCTAGCCCGCGGATACCCGCGTGCAGTAAGAGAACAGCAAGCGGATGCCCGCGCCCAGTGAGAAGTTAGGGTGCGGGTTGCTTGTTTTTAAGTGGTTTTTGAGGAATTACTCAGCAAGGCTTTGGCTAGGAAGAGGCATGAGTTGGCCTGATGCCAGGTAAACCTGTATGGTGCATTTTAGGGTTATAACACACTCACCTGTGACTCATCCTGAGGCACTTCAAATATGATCCTTTTGTTGGGATTCAACTTCAGACTGAACGGAGTAGCCTTTGCTTCCAGCTCTAGTCCTCCCTTCCTTCCTTATGCAGATTATCTTTTCTATGTCTGGTACCCAGTTTCAACTGCACCTAGTATCTAGACCCTATTCCTTTTTCTTTTACTCGGAGTTGCGAGGCCGCTGGTTTTCGTAATACAATTTCAAACGGCTCCCATTCACTAATCCCTCCTTCCATTCTCCATTCAAATTATTCAATTGCACAACTCCTCCTTCTATAATATAGGCAACCTCATATGGCCCAAGCCAATGTGTTCTGAACTTTCTTGGATTCTTCATGAACTTACTGTTATATTCCAATACCAAATCACCTTCCTTAAATGCCTTCTTTTTGATGTGTCTTTCATGGTAGGCCTTCTCTCTTTCTTTTTGAGCCTGCTAGTGAAATCCTACAATAAATCTGTCTTCTTCTAGTTTGACCAACTGCGCAAGCCACTCTTGCACAACGCCAATGTCATCCATATTTGTAAAGGCTACAATTCTCAGATTAGGAACCAAATATTCCATGGGTACAACTGCTACTAGACCATAGACCAATTTGAAGGGGGTCTGCATGGTCAGTTTCTTGCAAGTGGTTCTATAGGCCCATAATACTGCTGGTACTCGCAAATCCCAGTCATCCCTGTTCACAATGCATATCTTTGTCAACATTGTCTCCAAGATTTTATTGAAGGCTTCAACTGTCCCATTTTCTTGTGGATGATAGGGTGTGCTCTTCTGATGGTGAACTTCAAATTCCTAAGTCAAGGCTTCAACAGTCTTATTGATGAAATGTGTGCCTTGATCTCTCATAAGGATCTTTGGGCATCCAAACTTGGTTATGATATCATCAAATATGAAGCACGTATCTATAGTTTCACTATAGTCCTCAACTACTCTTGCTTCGGCCCATCTGGTCAAATAATCGATCGCATTGATTATGTGTCTAGATCTTGTGCACTTCCCTAGTGGGTTTATAGGTCCCACAACGTCAATGGCCCATTTCTCAAATGCTTGTAGGTTGAGTTGTGGTGCTAAAGGAATTTCATCTCTTCTGGATGGTTTCCCAACTCTTTCACATGCATCGCAAGCTTTGTAATAATCCTTAGCATCTTTGTGTAGAGTATGCCACCAAAGGCCAACCCTAAGGATATTTTGTGTTGTTTATTTCCCTGTGTAGTGTCCTCCTGCGATGCCTTCATGTGCTTCTATGAGGATCAATGGTCTCTCTGCTTCCATAACACACCTTCTCAATATCTCGTCAGGTCCCATCTTGTATAGTTGTCTAGCTATAAGTGAAAAATCTGTAGCGCGTACTACCAACTGTTTCTTTTGAATAATTGTATAGTCACTAGGCGCCATTCTTGTTGACAGGAACTAGACTATCTCTGCAAAGTGATCATCGATTTTTCTAATTGCCAACCACTGTGTATCCAATAGTGTATCCTCCAAGCTAGTAGGCTCTTCTCCATGTTCCAACCTTGACAAGTGGTCAGGACCTTTATTCATTATTCCTGGCTTAACCATGATCTCAAAATCATATTCCTGAAATAGCAGAAGCCATCTTCATATTCTTCCCCCCAACACTGGCTTGTTGACTAAGCATTGTAGCGTGGAGTGACCAGTAAACATTTTAAAGTGTCCTCCCAACAATTAGTGGCGGAACTTATACAACGTGTACACCATGGCTAACCCATCTCTCTCAGTGGTGGTGTAATTAATCTCAGTTGTTGATATATTTTTGCTAGCAAAGGCTAATGGGTGGTGGATGTCTCCAGCTCCCGGTTGTGCTAACACAACTCCTAATTCAATGAAAGATGCATCGACATGCACATGAAACTCCTTACTCTAATCTAGGAAAATCAGAATAGGCGCAGTAACTATTTTTTTGTTTCAGTGTGTCAAAACTCTGTTGGCATTCTTCTGTCCAGTGAAAATGATAATCTTTCTTCAAAATATTCTCCATGGGTTATTTAATCTATGCATAGCCCTTAATGAATTTTCTGTAGTATCCAGTGTGTCCTAGTGCAGTGCGCAACTTTTTGACTGTAGTAGGAGGGGGTGGATCAACTATAATGGAAATCTTGGATGGATCTACCAGAAATCCCTTCTAACAAACAATATGACCTAGCAACACTCTGAAGGGTGAAAAGAAGATGCACTTCTTTAGGTTTAAGGCAATTTGAATCTGCCTACACTTATCCAACATTAGTCTTAAACATTCAATATGATTCTACAAAATGTTGAAAATAGTCCAATTGTTGCATCCCTTTTGTCACCTAAATGAGCAAAATAAGGACGCTTAAAAGTCCAGTTGGGTTAGCTGGACAAGACAACAGTGAATGCAAGATTTAGAAACATAAAGAATATGAAATAAACAAAGAACTAAACTAATAACAATAAAAGAAACTAAACTAGAGTGCATAAAGGAAATAGAACAAAAAATAAACAACATACATGCCACCAATGGATAAGTTGTATTAGTGGGAAAACACCGAAGAGAAAGGGGGACTTATGGGTCCCCTCTTCCTCTAAGGGAGGGATCTTGAATCCCCAAATATTGAGCTCTTCTTACAAGTAGAAAACTAAAACGAAATGGTGAAGAAATCCAAAGCTCATTCACTCAAATGGTGTTGGTATGCTCTAATCAGGAAATAGGTTCCTCTAAGAGAATATAGGTAGCATAACAATACAAATGAATTGCTTGAAAATATAGTTCACCCATGGTCTCTTTTTATAGCAAAGATTTGAGTCATTATTCAACCAGTCTTTAGTGTGAACAAGGGGCTCTTTAGGGCACCCTTAGGTCTTTGACCAATCCCCCACTCAGATTCAGCTCAGATTTGGATGTCAAATCGACTTGGGAGATGAACCAGAAGTGGGTGGAAGGTCAACCAAAATCATAAATGTGTTGTTCTGAGGTGTGTGCGTATTTTTGTGTCCACAATCACGCATCGGGTGCATATGCTCTTTTTCGGCGTTATTCGACTGTCACATGTGCACGCGATGCCTTTGTATCTTTAGCGCATTCTGATTTTTTAACTAGCTGTATAGTTTTGTGCCCTTTGGAAATGCATTTTTTGGGCCATGGATGAACTAATGGGTGTTTGAAGATGCTATATTCCTGTAACCATTTGCGGACAAAATTCCAGTGATAATAGATGCCCCCTGATGTGTGAGGTTAGGAACATATGTATAGCCGAAATACATCAATGTTGATTCTATTGAGAGTACCCTTCTAAGAAAGAGTGTTGAGGGGAATTTCAAGAGAGACCCATCGGAGGGAGAGGGAAACTGGTAGGACCCAAACCTTTCGCAAGGTGTGGAAAAATAAAACTATGTACAAATGAGGCGGGCATGCCCCATGCTCGTGTTATGTAACTCAAAAATGTGTAATACAGTAACTGAAGTTGTGTATTGGTGTAGGTGACTGCATCGCCCTCGGGGACGTGTTGATAATAACAGAGGACAATTATGATGGTGAAAAAACTCTGAAAACAGGTGATGACACCTGTAAGAAGTGTCAATTATATGCAGGCATTAATAGCCAATCGAATTTCACAGGTCTTCGGCAAATATAAAAACAACTACAATAGTCGCAAAGTAAGACCCATCGCAACATGATAAAGTGTTGAAGTCAAATGTCATGGGGGTCAACGATAGCAGAGAGAAATGATGGGTCTCTTTGTGCCATCTGAGACTCCTCATTATAAAGGTAATGAGAGCCAAGATAATGTCACCCTTCTGGAAACTGTGTCGATGTCGACAGAAAGGGAGATGTGACTCCAAGGACTAAAGTGTTGGCCCTTGACCAAGTTTTGGGAGATACTTGGTCATGTTTGACCATTTTTGGGACCTCTACAGTCTGTCAAATATGGAGTTCCAGACGAAGTGGAGATTGTGGAATCTTGACCCACTTTTGGGTCCTTTTTTGGTTTTTGGGATAATGTAACAAGAATGGGAGGTCGGCCCATGGGCTTTGCCCATGTTTAGGCCTATTTTGTATGTATAAATAAGTAATCTAGGGGATGTAAGTAAGAGGGTACATCTATGTGATGGTAAATATTTCTATGTGCAAGTGATATATGTGATTGAGTAGGCTTTGTGCATATTGTTGAACTTGCAGTGTTAAGTCCAAGTGTTTGTAAGAGACTGGGTGCTCAGATACTCGGGGAAGGAGGATATAGCGAGGTGCACAGATCCCCTATCCTATGCAGAGTAGGGTTTTGGTGGCTTTGTGCTTGTAACCTATTTGAATGAAGACAATACAGAAGAAGAGTTGGTGGGCATAGCCCCAAGGTGGGGGTGAACCACGTAAATACTGTGTGTTATGATTTGTGCTTTGACTTAATGTGTTTATCCCTTCTTTTTCTAAGTGCTTGGACATGTTTAGATAGATCTTCTTATGATTTTTTCTTATTAGACATGTATGAATGTGCTTAATGTTGATCTACCAGATCTGATCTGTTTTACTATGGCTAAATGCTGAAATACCTTAGACCTAAGTGAATGTTGAGATGCTCTGTGTTATCTGCGAAGTAGAGTAATGGTTGAATATGTATAATATATTGGTGCTAAGTTCTTTGTAAACAATATAATCACAGATCTGTGTACCAGCTAAGGTTGCATACACTTGAGTCCTGCAACCACCCCTGCCTCTACCTCGGGTGAGACTTCATCTGCTTCGCAAGTGTTGCCGAAAGGGCCGGTAGTTATGGCTTTGTTGGTGTGTTCTTGAGCGTTAAACCCTGGGTATTCCCCTGTGCCAACACAAAGGGATTCATGAAATCTACAGGATAAAATTAGGAACTGATGAGGAACATGGATGTAGTCAAGATACAAGGAGACTCAAGATTGTCCTTGGTTGGGGATATGGGTGAAGGATAAGTGGAAACAACCGTGAACTGAATCTAGCATCAAGGGGACGCCTAGACTAGGGTTAAATTGTTCTAGAGGCGTGACAAAGTGGACAAACTCAGAGATGAGGGGTACATGGACTATGGGATACTCAGGGTTTATGGATGATCTCAACTAGAGTAGAAGATAATGAATTCCCCAACCAAGGGCGACATGGGTTTCTTTTGCTGGAAAAGGAAGGTCACTAAAGGTGACGACAAAAAACTATGTAAAGGCTGGAAACAAAGGCTTTGTACAATTACCAAATGACTAAAGAATAATTGGGGATGAGTGCATAGATATAGAAACGGTTTCCCCAGTGAAATATGGCTTGGCCTGTGAGGGCACAAGTTGTGTGGAAAATAGGTGGAGGGTGGGGGCCCCATAGGTGGGTTTCTGTATTAGGTAAAATGAATGGAGGACAATTTGCAAATGGGAAAAGTGATGGTGGATGAGATGGAGGGATAATGATACTACGGAGGTGCAACCAAAATGTGAATCGTGATGAGATTACTCGGGAGTCCATTATGGGGAAGTTAGCAAAATGAGGAGTAGGAGCATGCAGCTAATTCTCGAGAATGCAAAAACTATGAGGACTCCCAAGATTAGTGGGTGAAAGTAGCATGATTGTCAAAGTGTCAAGGGGGACTATGAATGGGAAAAATCATGTGGGGAAGAGTGCTACCGGGTGACAGTACTGAAATGCAGCGGAGGTGTGAGTACTGCAGAGCCAGATGGGGGAATCCTAGAAGAAAAAACAAAAATTAGAGGGTGTGACTGGGAGATGCAATTGATATTTAGAGGGAATGATTACATGCTAGTAGCGATCTTATACCTGAAAGGGTTGTGCTGATTTGTGGTGACCAAGTACCTGTACACATGAAAACCAAATACCCGACGTGAAAAATATATGAAGATAAAGAACTGTTGGCACAGGGACAGACCCAGGGTTCAACGCTACAACAATGCACCAACAAAACCCTAACTACCAACCCTTTCGGAAACACCTGCAAGGCAGATGAAGTCTCACCTGAGGTAGAGATAGGGGTGGTTGTAGGACTCAATTGTTTGCAATCTTAGATGTGACACAGATTTGCGATTATAACACTTAATAGAGCACTTAGCACCATTAGTTCATCATTATCTAACCAATATCTACTCCACAGAGAAAACAGAGCATCACAACATTCACCTTGATCTAATGTATATAAGCACTTAGCAAAGGAATTAGATTAGATCTAGTAGATTCAAGCACTAAGCAAGTTCACAGATGTCATATCTAGCACCCAGATTCATCATAATCACAAAGCATAAACAGATCTATCTACCTATATCAAAGCACTTAGCACATAACACATAAACACATCAGAACATCACACAGAGCATAATAACACAGTATTTATGTGGTTCACCCCCACCCTGGGGCTACGTCCACCAACTCTTCTTCTTTATTAGCTTCAATCAGTGATCTACATGTACAAAGAAAAAAAATCTTACTCCACATAAGACAGGAGATCTGCGTAGCTCACTAGATCCTCCTTCCTTGTGTTGCAGCACAAAGCCTTCACAGTCTCTTAAAATGACTTGCACGTAGCTCTGCAAGTATCATACAGTATGCACAAAGCCTTACAAATATTGATCACACAGATCCCACTTTTAGCAATTAGCCAACTTGCACAACACTTGGACACTATTCAACTACTTCTTACATTGCCTAGCCTTCTATTTATACATACAAAATAGGCCTAAACATGGGTAAAACCATGGGCCGACATCCCATTCCTGTTACATATTCCCAAATCCCAAAAAGGACCCAAAAAGGGGCCGAGATCTCGTTATGTTGCTTCATCTTTTGCTCCATCTTCGACAGGCTGTCTAAGTCCCACAATAGGTAAACATGACCCAGAATCTCCCAAAACTTGGTCAAGGGCCAACATGCCCCCAACACTCACCTGTGACTCGTCCTGAGTCACTCTAGTCTGACTAGTTCTGCTTCGAATGTCTCGATCTTGGATCGAGCTTCTTCAATGTGTTGTTGTGCTATGACCTCCTTTCCAGTGAACTCATGGATAACTGCATCATTAATAGGTCCCTCTAGACGTTGTTCTGTTGTAGTGACAACTTGCTCTAACTTTGCTCCTTAGCCTTCTACCTCTGTAAACAATTGATAGGCCTTGTCTTGTACGGGTTGTATTTTATTATTTATCTCCATAAATATGCTTTGGATAGTATGGATTTGTTTTTTTGTAGTGTGTTTCTCTTGGGAGTGCTTCATTCTTTCCACAGCTGATAGGGACTTCACCTGCGCCTGTATATTTTCGGCTTGATACTTCGCCTCTTGGAGCTGCGACTCTAGTTCTCTTAATTATAGACTTTCAACGATTCATTCATATGTTAGGGAGCTGCAATCAGTGAGCTGCTTACATTCCAGGCTAAGAGCCTTGAGCCTTTCAACTATGCTCTTGGCGGTTTCTTTCATTTGGTATATTACATCTTGAGGGGTCTCGGTTACTGCGCGTAGCTCCAAATATGATATGCGTTATTGTAGTTGTTGGATCACTTCTTCAAGTTTCACTACTTGTTGTGGAACTCCCTATTCAGTATTTACTTCTATGACTTTCATAAAGTGAAGTGATCTGTTGAATACTTCCTTTACTTTGAGTTTCTCTGCGAGCAACTGTTCCTTTTCTTGTTGTAGTTGTTCTTTTGCGTCAAATATTTCTTGGAGAGAAAGATTTTCCTGTTCTGTATCACTACATTGCTCTACTAGTACCCCTTGTACTTGTGTCAAAGCTTGGTTGGCTTGCGTTTTTTCTTCCTGTGCTCGTCGAAGGTGAGCTTTTTCTGTATCGGCCAAGCGGTGGAGTTGAGCTGGCTCATCTCCCAATTTTGGCTCTCTCGGCGTAGTGGGAACTACGCGGTTGGACTGTAGGGATTTTTGTACCCCTCGAAGTTCAGTCTCGATTCAATCATACAAATCATCTTTCTTTTCTTCTTGCTTCTCTGTTATTTCCAGCGAAGCATCTTGTAGGGCTGCTATGAGGAAGTCAAAGTCATCATAGGTGAGGACAGTCTACATCTTGGTCATGGTGGCCTTCACTTTCTTCTGAGAGGAAGGTTTCAGAGGTGAACCTTTCCTTTTCTTTAGGGGATCAACCTCGTCACCCTGTTGTTGTTCGACCTCTTTTTCATTCAACTCTTCACCATCAACTCCTTTCTCTGGTGAGATGGAAGCAGTCTTCATGGATTCACTGTATAAATCCTGAACCTCTTTAGGTTTCTTTGTCCTGCTAGGTTCGGGTGTATCCTACATAGTTTCTAGGCAGTCAATGTCAGATATCTCCATAGGGTTTGCTGGAATGAAGAGGTCCGCCGACCAGTCCTTGGTGATCTCCTCCAAGTCCTCCTCTGTTAGATTGTAGTAGGATTGGAGTTGTTGCTTGTTTTCGTCAGCGCACGCTGTGATGTAAATAAAATGTCGGTCTGCGCTAAACTTCATCAAGGGCCTAAACCGGTGTGGAGTGCTTAGAGTGATGCGAGGCTTGGATTGGATGGTTGTATTCAGCTGGTTGTAATAGGTATGAAAAGTAGCATTGGACTGCCACTGTTTATTCATATCGCTTGAGTACCACAGTGTACTGAACTTCGCGGCCAATGGTTCGAAAGGCTTGATGTCCGGGAAGGTCATACCTTTCGACATCTCCCAAGAAATAAAAGAAATCAGGATCAATAATCATCTAAAATGAAATTCGTACCCTTGATCTTGGGCTTCTCTGTAGTTGAGTTCTAATTGGTTCACTAGGTACTTTGCCCAGTTCATCTGAAGTCCTTCTGTACACTTCCCTGCGAGGTCGACTACAAAACCGGTGACCTGGGTAGGTCATTTTTTCCGTACTAACTTCCTTGCGATCAATTTACTGACAAGGCACACTGCACCACTCTGGATAGAGGCTACCTTGTATCCTCGCGTGCCCTTATCAACATCGCCATAAGTGTCCTTGATCCACTGTGCTAGAGTGCGATCGATGGATTTTCCTGGATAAAAATATTGTTGATCAGGTCCTTGCATACTTAACCTTGTGATCCAATTGATCAGTGTTAGATCAACTGTTATATGACAGTTTAACCACAAATAACCTCCATGATAACAGGACGACAATAGTTTGACACATGCATTCACCTCCTGGTGTCATATGAAGTGAGGAATCTTCATGACAATGAGCAGGGTGGACTACACGAGGTTATGGGTCCATGATTGGGGGATTATCTTCAAATTCTTCCCCTTAGTCTGGGTTAAGTACTTATGTGAGGCGTGCATGTTGTAAAATTTTCGATCTCCGAGGTTGAAGTCACTAAACTTCAACGCCACAATCTTATCATGGTCTTCTTGGACTGTGCATATCTCCTTTGGGATGTATGTAGAGACCAAAGTGTAGCCGAAATATCTGGGCACGCTGTCTCGATTTATTGCGCTGCTCAGAGGTGGTAGATAGGTGGGTAATACAATCAGGATCATCTTAGCATTCACTAGATCATCCCTGTGCTTGGTTCATTTTTCATCGGATGGTCGGGATGGTCTGGCTCCGCGAGCAGTGGACAAAGAGGTTGGCAGTCCTCTCGTGGATGATTCTTGTATACCTATGGACATCGACATGACTCTTTCAGTCATGAGGTCGATAAAAAAATCTTCAACAATTTTCTCTGCAACACTTAACGCGTCCGACATACAAGCTCAGGGTTAACAATATTGGGTTTGGGGGGTAACTCAGACACAATAATGAGATAGAGAACAAGATCATGATGATCACTGTAAAACTTGACTTAGTCTGCAGGCTCAAATTATCAATTGGAAAAAGTGTTCTCGGTGCATGGCACGATGAGATAAATAACTAACTCGACAACGGGTATGAAGGCTTTATGAACTCTGTTCTATCCATTATGGCACGGTCCCAACAGTCGGATGACAAGATGTTTGTCCATAAATGTCTTTCTATCCATTTGGGGCACTAATCTAACATTTATAATGTCCCCAATGACCATATTGCTTCATCATGGCGAAGCACCATGTGTCGTTGTTCTGATATCTCGGTGAAGCTCCAATTTTGCAAATTTTTCTTCTGCACGGTTTCCTCATGAACCTTCTACAACTTGTTGATCTTAACTTGCTTCTTACTTAGTGTTGCACATTTTTCATCACCTTGGTGAGAAAATAAGAGGTTCTTGCAATCTCAGTTGGGTCTGCTGAGCAGGAAAACTGTAGAGGAAAGAGTTAGAGAAAGAAAAAGAAAACTATAATCAAGAATTAAACTAATAAAAACTAAAATCATAAGCATAGGGACATAGAAATAACAAGAACAAAAAGACCCATGTCACCAATGTTTTGAGGCTGTTCTATTGATGAAAACAAAGCAACAAGAAGAAAGGGGACTATGAGTCCCTTCTTCCTCCAAGGGAAGGCTCTTGGACCCTCACTAGTAGCTCTTCTTACAACAATAAAAATGAAAATGGTGGTGAAAGAACTCTTTGCAAATCCACTCAATGGACTCTTTGCAAATCCACTCAATGGAGAGGTGGATTGTTCAATGAAATGGTGCCAATGTGTTCTTGTCAAGGATGGAGTCCTTAAAACAATATAGGCATCATAAAATTACTTGGAATTCCTTGAGAAAATGAGGTGCATTCATGGATTTTTATAGCATTGCATTGGGTTATTGTGTAACTCCTTTGTAGTGTGAAAAGAGGTCATTTAGGGCATTATTAGGTCTTTGACCAGCCCACCATTCAGATCCAGCCCGGATTTGGAGGTCAAATCGGATTGGGAGCTGAACCATAAGTGGTTGGGAGGCCGACCACATTCATAAATGCGTCGTTTAGCAGGTGCACGGCTTTTTGCGCTAACATTCGTGCATTGTGCACATGTGTGCACTTTATACGTCTCTGTTCCACGCATGTGCACGCGTGCCCAAAGTATGCAAAGCACTCTTCAATTTTTCGCTACTTTGTATAGTTTTTGACCTTTTTGAATGCTGTGGTATTAATTCAAGTCCATGGATGACTTCATTATTGTTTGACGATGCTGAGTTCTTGTAACCATGTGTGGATGAAATTTCAGTGATAACAGATGCCCCCTGATGGGTGAGGTTAGGAGCAGACGTATAGCCGAAATCCATCAATGTTTCTTCTACTGAGAATGTTGTTGTAAGAGAGAGTAATGGTTTGAGTGTCTAGAGAAATCCGTTGGAGGGAAAAAGGGACCGGTAGGACCCGACCTTCCATAGGGTGGGTAAAATATAAAACTGTGTACAAACGAGGTGGGCATGCCCCATGCTCGTGTCATGTATCTCTGAAAAAGATGACAGAAGCATTGATGTAGATAACTGCAACACCCTCAGGGGCGGTTGTGATAAAGGCAAAAGACAATTTTGTAAATGAACATACTCTGAACAGTAGGTAGTGATCACGGTAATAAGTAGCCACGATTAGGTGGGCATTGATAGCCCGGCCAAGTTCAGAGGTCTTCGGCAAATGAGAGAAATAACTGCAATAGTCGCAAAGTAAGACCCACCGTAACATGAGAAAGTGTTGGCGTCGAATGTTATGGGGGACAACGACAGCAGGGAACAATGGTGTTTCACCCTATGACGTCCGAGATCTCTCATTGAATGGAGAATGAGAATCAAGATACTGTTGCCCTTCCGAAAAATGGTATTGATGTCGACAAAAGGGGAATGCAACTCCCAGAAGCGCAGGGCTTCATGGAATCTACTGAGGTGAGGAAGTGGCAGAGGTACATGGACGAAGTCAAGAAGTGGGAAGACTCAAGACTGCCCTTGTTTGGATGATGTATGAGATAAAAAGTGGTCGCAACCGTGTAACGAAGTCGAGTGGTAGGGGGACGACAAGACCGGTGATAAGTTGTACCAGAGGCAGGACAAAGTGAACAAATGCAGAGGGTAGAGGTAAGTGACATGTGGGGTACTCTGAATATATGGACGATGCTGGCAAGGGTAGATGATGAGTAATGCTCCAACCAAAGGTGACATGGGTTGCATTTGGCCAAAAAGGAGGGAAGTAGGTTGCCAAAGGTGACAACAAAAAGATAATGAAATGACTGGAAATAAAGGCATTTGTACAATAAATAACGATTAATTTGGGGAGAAATGTACAAATACAGAAATGGGTGCCCCATTGTGATATGGGTGGTCCATGGAGGGAAGAATTTTCTTGGAAAACTGATGAAGGGTGGGGGCCCCATTGGTGAGTTTCTGTATGAGGTTGGTGAAATGAAGGTAGGTTCTCATATGGGCAAACTGATTGTGGATGAAATGGACGGTTCATGATACTGCGAAGGTGCAGGTAAAAAAATAGAACCATAAAGAGATAATCTAGGAATCCGTGTGGGAAAGCTAGCAAAATGAGGAGAATGAGTATGTGGTTGATTCGCGACATGATGAAAGACTATCAGGACTCCCATCCCTAAAGGGTAATGAAGAACATCATGAGTGTCAAAAAGGTGTCAAACGGTGCTATGAATGGGACAACTCATGTGGGTAAGAGTGCTACCGAGTAACAGTACTGAAGATGCAAAAATGGAGGTGTGGGTACTGCAGAGCTGGGAATGGGGATCCTAGAGGTAAATATCAGAGGGTGTGACTGGAAATGAAAGTGTGATACAATGGGAAAGACTACATGCCAGTGCTGAGTATATACCTAAAATGTTTGTGCCGATGGATGATGAGAAAGTACCTGCACACATGAAAACCAAATACCCAAAGTGAACAATATCTGAAGAGAATCAAATATATGAGCATGTATTTGACAAATGTGACTATGCGCATGCATACCTGACCATGATGTGAAAAAAAAGGCACCACAGGGGCTCAGGATGAAAAGTGACCCAGGGACTGTTGTGATGTAGGTGACGGGATGTTGATCCCGTGGCTGAAGACGGATTGAAAAATGGACACCGTGGGCTCCTGGAAAGGTGAGTCTGGAGATGGTTTTACAGGATGTTCCTGAGGGCATGTGGATGTGTATCCAGGATGAGAGTTTCCTGGAGCAATGTGTAAGGGTACCACCACAATGGCGGGCCATATTGCGACAAGCAACAGTGCTCATTGCTATGACAAGTGGACACCTGCCGCCAGGGCAGGAGGGTCCTGTGGGTGGACCACCACCGCCTGGGGCAGGTGGTGGTGGGCCGTCACCACTTGAGGGAGGAGTAGGTGGTGGCGCGATAGAGGCACCATGAGTGGTGCATGATGTATTCTATTTTTTTGTATATAGGCTGGTGAGCCCATTTTTTGTACCGAGGTGCTGCATTGGCCTGTAGATACATGTATTTTTGTATGTAAACATTCGGATGGCCTGATGGGCCTTTATATATAGATGAGTATACATATTTGAGATCCTGATGTTGTTTACATGTTTTTTTCTGATGTTGTGAGTACGTCCATTCTATATATATGTTGTGACAGGTTTTTGTGATATGTTTATGTATGTGTAGCTTGATGTGATATATGCAAATCTAACACCATGTTAGCTATTTGATCTGTTATTTGATTCAATTGTCTTGGAATATGTGTAAATGTAATGGAATCAAAATGTCGAGATAAAATCCTAACCTGCAGGTATTTGTGAAAGAGGCACGGATCGCGTATGCGGTACACATTGTTGAGCTGGAGAACGACTAGTTGAGAGTCGAGGAAAATGCTAAGGTGATGAATATGATGATGTTGGGCGTCGGCCAGGAGGCCAATGACTGCAGTGTATTCGGCTTGGTTGTTGGTTGCTGACCCCAAACATATGTCGCTTGAATGGAGCATTTCATGTGAGGGGGTGTAAAGAGCCCAAGCAACCGAAGAGAGATTTTGTGTCCAACGGTTGGCATCGTCGGCGTAACTGATGTGGTAGGCTGGTGAAGGAAGCATCTGTCAATAGCACAAATGGTAGTTTAGACATGAGGGAAGGAGAAAAAAGATTAAAAATGCTAGAAATGAAATAACCTAAAGTAGAATGACTACTTTTAAGCATAAAATTTCTTGAGATACAACCCATTGATGGGTTCCTTGAGAGAGAGGCCTTCGGGGGAGGCCATGATGTATGCGCCTTTGGTGAGGCAATGTTGGATAATGTAAGGGCCATGCCAAAGTGATTTGAATTTTCCGTGTCCAAAGGTATTGTGAGCGATATCATAAGCCAAGACGAGGTCGCCTTCGCGGAATGATCGAAGGTTGACATGGTGATCAAAGGTAGCCTTGAATCATTTTTTAGCTGCCTCGTTGTTCTGTAAGTAAGATCGACGATCTTCATCCAGAGACTCCAAGGTCAGCAAGCGTTGTTCCATTGGAGCAGTTTCAGGTAATAGCTCAATTGCGGTGCATAAGGTGGGAATTTCGCACTCGATGGGAAGAGTTGCCTCGACCCCATGGACTAAATGGAATGGTTTGAAACAAGTAGCGGTTTTCACCATCGTTCGATAATCCCATAGCGCAGAAAATAACATATGATGCCAATTGGTTTTATGTTTATTAACCGTGCACTGTAACATGGTCTTGAGGACTTTGTTAACTACCTCGACTTGTCCGTTTGACTGAGGGTAATATGGTGAGGAAAACTCGTGAGAGAAGCCTAACTGAGATGAGAGTTCGATGAAGATCTCATTCTCGAAGTGTTTCCCATGGTCGGAAACGAGTTGGAGGGGTACGCCAAAGCGGGATATGATGTGGTTAAAGAAAAAATGTGTTGCAATGTCAACGGTGTTGTTGAAAGTGGGCATAGCTTCGGCCCATTTGGTGAAGTAATCGACGACGAAAACAATGTATTTATGACCATTGTTGGAGGGGGGATTACAAGTCATAAAGTCGATGCCCCATTTACAAAAAGGACTGGCAGTAATGACAGGGTGAAGAAGAGCTGGGGGAGCTCGAGTTTTGTTGGTGTAGAGTTGACATTGCTCACATCATTTCACGACATGAATGTAATCATGAAACAAGGTAGGCCAAAAGTAACTGGCTCGGATAATCTTTTGAGCGGTGGATATACCCAAAAGATGGCCCCCACATGCACCGATGTGGCAGTCGTTTAAGACTCTGTCATCCTCGTCAATGGTCAGGCATCGACGAAGAATGGTGTCGACGCCCTGCCGGTATAGGATGTCTCCGATGAGGAGGTAGCGAGGGGCATGATGGCGAATACGTCGACAATCATCTTGTGACAGGTGGTTACCAGACTTTTGAGTTCGGAGGTAGATGAGAAGGTCACCATACCAGGGATCATCCAAAGTGATGTAAAAGAGATGTTCGTATGGAAAGTCGGTGTTGACAGGGGTACTGGTGGTATCAGAGGGGAGGGTCGTGACAAGTTCAGTGAGAACGAGGGCCTTCTTACTCTTAGGTGTTGAGAACTCGAGGTCATACTCCTAAAGGATAACGATCCATCGAGATAATTTTCCGTTAACTTGCCGACGGCTGAGAAAGTACTGCATAGGGTTGGAATCTATGACAACTTTTGTGGTGCGAAGCAGAATGTAATGGTGCAGTTTCTGGACTACGAGGAAAACTGCAAGAGAAAGTTTCTCTTCGTGTTTATACTTCAAGGGTGGTCCTGAGAGGTTCTTACTAACGTAATAAATGACATGTTCATGATTGTCATCTCCAAGCTGGATGAGGACGCCGGCTACTGATACAGATGATGCTAATACGTAGAGGATGTAGTCGCGATTATTGTCATGTGTACTAATTAAAGGTGTGTTTGAAAGCACTGCTTTAAGATCGTCAAAGGACTCTTGGTCATGGTCGTCCCAGTGAAAAGGGATGTTGTGACGTAGTAAGCGGAGGAAACCGTGTGCGCGTATGGCGTAATCAAGAACAAAGCATCTAAGAAAGTTAGCTTTTCCCTGTAGACTTTGAAGTTGTCGTAAATTCCGAGGAGGTGGAATTTTGGTGATAGCTTGGACTTTGAGGGGGTCTACAGTAATACCGCTTTGGGAAACAATAAAACCGAGGAGGCGCCCTGCAGTGACACAGAACACACACTTGAGAGGATTCAAGTAGATGTTGTATTGACGGCACCATTGAAAAATGATGTGTAAATCATATAGATGCTGGGTGCGTCGCTTGGATCGAGCTGTGAGGTCATCCAAGTAGGCGAGGATGATATTAGCCAAATCGTGAAAGATGTATGTCATTGCCTGCTGGAAGGTTGTGCTGGAATTTTTTAAGCCGAAAGGCATGAAACGATATGAAAAAGTACCCCACGGGGTAATGAATGCGGTTTTATACTAATCGGCTGGGTGGATTCGTATTTGGTTATAGCCAGAGAATCCGTCCATAAAGGAGAGAGCCTCGTGGCCGGCGCAGTTGTCGATAATTTGATCGATGAAAGGAATTGGAAAGTTGTCTTTGGGACATGCATTATTGAGATCGTGAAAGTCTGTGCAAACGCAGATGGTGCCCTGTTTTTTGTCGACGGGTACAGGGTTGGAAACCCATGAAGTATAAGAGATGGGGTCAATAAACCCGACAGCGCGTAGTTTGTCAATTTCGGCTTTGATAGCCGCGACTTTGGATGGGTGTAGCGGTCGCTGTTTCTGGCGAACTGGTGTGCTGTCAGGCCAGGTGTCGATGCGATGCTCGACAATAGAGGGATCGAAGCCAGGAATTTTCATGTATGACCAGGAGAAAATATCCCTATATTCCTGGAAGAGGGCTTTATATGCAGCGATTTCTTGAGGAGTGCAAGCAAATCCAATGATGATTTCTTCGACGATGCCATTTTTAATGGAAATGTCGATTTTGATGGTGGGGGAAATGTTGGCCATATTACCTTCTTCAAATGCATCAGGGCCAGGAATGGGATTGTTGAACCAATCGATAGGCCCTGACGGGATAAAATCTTTGGTTTCGAACGTGTAAATGGGGTTTTGGTTAGGAGGCATGAGGGCTTCCTGTGGAAAGAAGAGGGCACGGTGATGTAGCGTGTCCCAGGGAGAGTCTAGGTGGTTTAGCTCTTCCAGTATTTCCTCGTCGCATTGGAAATGTTGGGAATACAAGGGGTTATGAGGAGTGATATCGGTGATAGTGTGGTTGCCCCTTGATGAAGAAGCAGGGAGATCAATGCTAGGAGATGGGGAGGGTTCACTCGAAATAAACCAAATATTGAAGTATTGAGGGGTACCCGTGGTGGCTGGGTGGAGAGTGTCTGTAGGGGAATGAGTAGGAGAGTTGGGGGGGTTGCAGGGTAAATCCTCAGAGATTTCATTGAAGAACCATGGAGGCATTGGGAGTGCCTCAGGCTTGGGAGAAATGACATGAAGATCCTCTAGTGACGAGGTAATGTCAATGATCGCTTCTGCGGGTCGGTGAAGCAGGGATAATTGACGTTGCCTGTATTCAAGGATCATAGGACAATGGTATGTAAAATGAGCTAATGCATCACAGAGAGAACAAGGGCATCTCATACGTTCATTGACTGAAGTGGTGAGATAGCGGATGTCAGTGATATTTGTTGATGAGGACTTAGTAGGACTGGGGTTATTCTGGAAGTTCTGGCGTATAGCCGCTAATGTCTGCCAAAAGCGTGGAAATGCTGGGCAATGATGGGTGTAATGGCCATACTCTGAACATATAGCACAAGCGTATTTGGTCCTCAACCCTTTACTACTGGAAGGGTGGGTGACAGTGGTGGGACTAGCCATAGTGGCGGGTGTTGTGGGAGTTTGATTGAGGGGGATCAAATTCCGTAATTCAGGTAGTGATGGGCAATTGTTGGTTTGGTGGCCCTCTTTATCACATAGTGTGCTAGGCGGTGGGATGCGTGGAGGAAGTGGAGCGGTGGGCTCCTTCTTCTTTCTCCTGCCCCCAACTATAGCAGGGGGGTTAGTGAGTGGGGGGGTGGTGGGGGTAAGGATGGGAATCGTCATGGGGATTCCTTCCTGTGGGGGTAGGGATGGTCGAGGGACCATCTCAGGTGGGTGTAGATACCACACTAGGATTGCTAACACCATATTAGGTAGTGTGAGCGTTGTGGCTACCTGAAAGGATTCTATACCGGGTGGAGGGTAAAAGAAGGGAATTTGAGTGAGGGGTTGGGGAACTATCTCCCAAACTGGACTATGTCCTTGGGGGGATGTGGATTCGTGGACTGTTGAGGTCGACGAGTGCACAGGGGGTTTCGACGGGAGTGGTTCTGTGACCATTGGGACTTCAGGAATGATCAAAGCCTCCTGAGGAGGACATGCATCCTCTGTGTGAGTTCCGTTAGATGATATGACGCATACTTGATTAGTAGGATGAAGGAGTGGTGGTGCTCCATGGTACATTCCTAACAAGGATGGATCTTTAAAAATCCCAGGACCCATCTCGATGAGTGGATATGCGTCTTGGTTTGTGTGGATGAGGGGAAGAATGTTATCGAGGTT
>ML853817.1:0-28271 GCA_009831015.1 Picea engelmannii
TAGGAGATAAAGCGCCAAAAGTCATGTGGGCCCCGTTTGGGTAAGTGAGTACATCAACTTCTCGGGGTCGTAACTTTTGCATACGATCTCCGTTTTAGGCATATAATACCTCATTGGAAAGATCTATCCGAGGAATACAACATTTGAACAAAACTTCATGATGAAATTTTTTTATCGGTAACATGCCCCAAAAAACATCGTTTAGGGCCTCAAAACGGCTCTAGAAGTTCAGGACCCGAAAAACTGCTAAAAATAGTAAATTGCCAAAAATGTCAGAAAACTGTTTTGAGCCAGTTGGAAAAGGTGGGTGGCCACCGATATCCATATGGATCACCAGGGGATCTGGGAGTGGCATGAACTTAGAGAATACATCACCACTCACTCTGTCACAGACACATAAAAAGTAGGGATCCAACTCCCTATTGGGGCAATCAACAACCTGAGTCTAAAGATCATTGTTCTCATGTTGAGATGGATTATGGGGTCGGCCTCATTGCATCAGGCATCAAGGACACAAATGTTCTACTCTGTGGAGTGCTTACAACCAATAATATATGATTGGTGCACCTCATTACTGGATACTATGAAGATCCAGTTGACAGATCACAAACATGGTAGGAAGAGGAACTTCAGGTTCACATCTATATTGTGTAGTTTTTTCTTTGAGCGAGTTCCAGGATTGAGCCCTAGAGTCGATATCGCTCCACATAGATCACTCGATCGAGCCATCTCACCATGGACCAAGGTGATGAGGCAGTTGGGAGGTGGTAGGGTATCGACCCCCTACACCGATGAGTTCTTCTTCTCATGGTGTTGACAGGTGATAGCCCTAGAGGACTACCCTTATGAAGGGATTGACTTCAGAGGAGACCCAAACATGCCATTGTCACCAGGTTCCACCTACAGAGACATAGGTATGAAACAATTTTCAAATATATTTCACTTTTTTTTGTTTTTTAATGAGAAAAATGCAATTTTTTTTGGATGGTGTCAAGTATTTAACAAAAAACATTGTTTCACAGAAGTGGTTCCACGATGGCCGGATGGATTACCATGACACTGGTGGAGGCACCCAGGGGAGGAGACTGGGAGAGAGTGCTTCAAAATTTGCAGGGCAACCTATCTCGTTTGACACCATAATACCCATGGTTTAGGTAGAGGATTTGTTAGAGGCGATGCAGGGAGAGGTAGTGGGTGTGTCCCGTGCATGGGTGTGTGATGCAGGAGCATCGATTCATGTCATAAATGTGCTAGCCATCCAACACACTCATCGTGCATTCAATGGAGGGAGAGGCACCAACCCTCTCATTTTAAATTTTAAATCGTAATTAAATGTTTGTAAGGTTGGAAGAGCCAAATCGTTGCCTTTGTACAGGCTGAAGATCTAGATCTGATTTGGACTAGACAGCCATTGATTGTAATTCAATGTAAATTAATGAGAGTAGGTAGCCTGGAGGGAAGAGATTGAGGAGCCCCTTTTGTAGAAAAGATATTTGTATCTAGATTCATCAAGAAAAAAAATAGATTGGAAGATAGATTGGAGAGAAGAGAAGAGAAGAGAGTCTCTGTTGCAGTCTGAGCTTTGTACACATTGTAAACATGCATTCTGAGATTAATACAAAGAGCAGTTTTTCCTGCATTAGATTCTTTATGTGTTTATGTGTATTTGAATGAATGTCCTTTATATGTTTATATGCATATGATGTAGATGTATGTTAGATTCCATATGCAGGGATAAACATAATTTCATATCTGTGAATTTTTTTATTTTAGTCTGGGTTCTTTGTGGCTTCATGCAAGGGGTTGCATGAAAGAGTGTGGAGGACTTTGTAATACACTGCAACAGTGCACATCTGAGTTATGTGGAATTTAGGCAAGAACATGCTAGGAGGGTGCATTATAGGAATCATAAACTCAAGAGAGAATCCTCGAATTACTAAACACCTTGGAGGTAGGACTGTACAGAGGAGGGCACAGAGATAAGACATAATTGTTGAGGATGATGTGAATCTTTTCAAGGTGGGCATCGAGCGTGTGCAAGGAGCGCACAAAGGAACTATATTTCAAGTTCAGAGAAAAGGGAAGTGTTGTAGGGAAGACACTCAAAAAGTTATTGAACACTCTATTGGGTCAGCAAGGAGTGCCAGAGCAGAAGTTTCCAAGAGGGAACTTGCATCTCTTTGAGGGATCGAAGGGACAGAGACCTTCGAGGTTCGAGCTGTTGAATCTCAAGGAAGCAGAGTTGTTGAAAACTCAGGAGGAAGACCGGTTTAAGGAGTGCACCAGGCCAACACTCAGATGAAGTGTTGAGAGATAACCATCTGAAGTCTAGTCAAAGCGTAAGTAGAACGTGTAGAGTGAATTGTTTCAAGTTCGTAAGGTCAGGAGGAATAGTACCTTTGCGTACAAGGTTCTAATAGAAAGGAGAAACATGCCAAGGCACTTTGAGGTCCAAGCCACAGACAAGCTTAGGAAGGATTGCACAATAATGCGCTAGGACTCTTCAAGGATTCCCAGAGGTTTGAGAAACCCTTCGAGGTTTCAGAGTAAGCCAAGCTCAGGGGAGATAGCACAAGGAGTGTGTAGGAGTGGACTTATCCCAAGTCCCAAAGCTTAGGAGGGATAGCATTTCTAGAACACAGACGAGACCCAAGGTCACAGGGATCGCAGAGGAAGCAAAGGTCGAGGCCTTTGAAATGTTGGAAATCTTCCAAGTCTGGTAGAAATTGCAAGTTCAGGAGGAGAGTAGGTAGTCGTTAGATCAACTGCAGAGGAGGGAATTTGGGCCGTCGAAATTCACGTCTAGGCACACAGGAGAGCGCAAAAGAGAAATATATCTGAGCCGTTGGATCTGGAAGCTCATGGAACAACAGTCATTGGATCCGGAGGAAGCACATGAGGTTTAGTCCTTTAGAGTGCACAGAAGGAGCGTCGACTTGCGAAGTCGCGAATTTCTGACATCATCGGGATCGTCCATAATTAGAGGACATGTGGAATATATCCACATATGTTGGAAGATTTGAAAGGGAAAGAGCCGCAACGATCCTAATTGTCCATCAGAAGGGACACATCGCGAAATCCCGATGTGCTCAAAGGATGTGCCCCAGGTCGCAGTCGATAGTCACATGAGAGGAGATACGGAAAGGAGCTAATGTCCGTTAAGATCTTTTCGATATTTTAGGAATCGTGAGGAGCAGGTTTGGCTCACATGAAAAGTCCCGACATGTGAAGTCCCACAACGATTTTTTTGTAGGCATACGACCACAGCCCGTGCTCATGTGGAGGTGAGGCTCATGATTAGTGCTTAGTTGTGCAGGATGAGTTTCATAAGGACCCGTGGATTTTGTTCATGGGATTCCAGCAGGGAATCGAGAGAGCTGCTCCAACTCATCAGAGTTAAGAGCAATCCTTAGATTGGGAGGTCAAGTGAACCCTATCGAGGTAAGGGTTCTGCGTCAAGTGGTATCAGAGCACATAATTTGTCTACAGATTGCAGGGAAAGGAAAAAGGATAAGATGGGAATGCTCTCGATTGTAGAGTGAACAACAGACCTTTCAGGAAGGTAGGTAGAAGAAAATGATGGCTACTAAAGGCCAAAGGAGTGGTCAAGGAAAAAACCGCCAGTAGAAAAGAAAGGGTGAGATGGACCAAGAGCTCAATGAGGTAAGAGAACGAATGGGTAATCTTGCATTTAAAATGCAACAGGATGCAAGAGTGCATTGGGTGTATGAGTGGCCCATGAAGAAGAAGGTGAAGTGGCCCGTTTAGAAATTGTTGGCCAGAGAACAACAAAAGTTGTTGAGAATGTAGCTGAGGTATGTTGAAATCCTCATAGGTGAAGAGGAGATGGTTCATATTTATGAGCCAGAAACTAGGAAGAGTCTCAGTGATGATGAGAAGAAGAGATCAGAGAAGGGTCTCAGAATCTGCCAGGTGAGCAGTGAAGAAAGTTCATATTTCTAGATGGGAAATGAGATGGGATCATTGGAGGATATCATAGACTTCCAGGAGGGCAGGGTAGAAATCCTAGATTTCCAGGTGGGCAAGGGAGAGGTGATGAGATTGTTTGATAGTTTCATGAACTTAGAGGTGAGTTTAGATCAGCAAGGAGTGCTGACAGAGAGGGGAGATCAGATGAGTGTTCTGATCATGTTGCATATGCAACAACAAGAGAAGGACATCCAGCAGTGGCTGTAATAGAGGAAGAAGAAATGGAGTAGATGATGATATCTGCCCCAGTAGAAGAAGATCATGTAGTTAAAATGTTCACTCCATGGGAGAAGGAGTTAGAGATGCTGGAGGATTGGTTGAACTATCCAGAGCCAGTATATGAATTCCATGAGAAGACAGTCATGCAGATTTTGGGAGAAGGGCATTCGACATAATTGCTTGGAAATTTCATCTAGGAAGTTGAACAGATGATGACTGTAGCATCGAGGCACACAATAGAAGATGAATCAAAATTCCAGTCTGGAGAGTAGCTGGAGGAAGTTGGGAATATGCCAACAAGAGAACTGGCAGAAGAAAATTTGTCAAAAGGTGAAGCTGAGCAACAACTCAGTGATGAGACTATAGAAGAGGAGTCTACAATGGGCTGGCCAGTTAGTGCCACAGGAGATGAATATAGCAGGGGGGATAGAATTGATCTACCCATTTCCAAGGAGGAAGTGCAACAGAGAAGAATTATAGAGAGTCAAATATTGGAGAAACTGGAAGAGGTGATTGAAAAAATAAGGAGGCTAATGCTGAGGTCAACACAATAAACATTCAGCAAGGGGAAGTTGAGAAGAAGGAATCCTATAAGAGCAGCAGGGAAACAACAACAGTAGCATCAAGGCAGTGGAGCAGATGGACATCTCCAAAGAACAGTTTGGGATCTAGGTGGATTTCAATAAAGCTGGGAAGCTCATGAGAAGGAGCTCATGAATTTTTTGCAGTAGTGGATTATGATGCAGGAGCATCGCTTCACGTTAGCAATGTGGTAGCCAACCAACACATTCAGCACACATTCAATGGATGGAGAGGCACCAACCCTCTCATTTTAAATTTTAAATCGTAATTAAATGTTTGTAAGGCTGGAAGAGACAAATCGTTGCCTTTGTACAAGCTGAAGATCTAGATCCGATTCGGACTAGACAACCATTGATTGTAATTCAATGTAAATTAATGAGAGTAGGTAGCTTGGAGGGAAGAGCTCAAAGAGCCCCTTTTGTAGAAAAGATGTTTGTATCTAGATTCATTAGGAAAAAAAAAAGATTAGAATATAGATTGGAGACAAGAGAAGAGAGTCGAGGCTCTATTGCAGTCCGATCTTTGTACACATTGTAAACATGCATTCTAAGATTAATACAAAGAGAAGTTTTCCTGCATGAGATTATTTATGTGTTTATGTGTATTTGAATGAATGTCCTTTATGTGTTTATATGCATACGTTGTAGATGTATGTTAGATTCCATTTGCATGGATAGACATAATTTCATATCTGTGAGTTTTATGATTTCAGTCTAGGTTCTTTGTGGCTTCATGCAAGGGGTTGCATAACAGAGTGTGGAGGATTCAGTAAGCCAGTGCAAGCGTGGACATCTGAGTTCTATAGAATTCATGCATGAACTTGCCAGGAGGGTGCACTAGAAAAATCATAAACTTAAGAGAGAAGCCTGAGGTTACTGAACACCTTGGAGGTAGGACTGTGCAGAGGAGGGCACAGAGAGAAGACATATTTGTTGAGGATTATGTGAAGATCTGCTAGGTGGGCATCGAGCATGTGCAAGGAGCATAGGAAGGAACTCTATTTCGAGTTCATAGAAAAGAGAAGTGTCACAGGGAAGACACTCACAGAGTTATTGAACACTATGTTGGCTCAACAAGGAGTGCTAGAGAAGAAGATGACAAGAGGGAACTTGCATCTCTTTGAGGGACCAAAGGGATAGTGAACTTTGAGGTTTGAGAAGTTGAAGCTCAAGGAAAAATAGTTGTTGAACACTCTGGAGGAAGACCTGTGCAAGGAGTGAACTAGGCCAACACTTAGATGAAGTGTTGAGAGACAACCATCTGAAGTCTAGTCGAAGCACAAGTAGAACATGCAGAGTGAACTGTTTCAAGTTCGTAAGCTCAGGAGGAATAGTACTTTTGCGTACAAGGTTCCAACAGAAAGGAGAAATAGGCCAAGACACTTTGAGGTCCAAGCCACAAACAAGCTCAGGAAGAATAGCACAACAATGCGCTAGGATTCTACAAGGAGTCACAGAGGTTCAATAAACCCTTTGAGGTTTTAGGGCAAACTAAGCTCAGGGGATATAGCACAAGGAGTGTGCATTAGTGGAATTATCCCAAGTCCCAAATATCAGGAGGGATAGAGTTTCCAGAATGCAGATGAGACCCAAGTTTATAGGGCTCGCAGAGGAAGCAAAGGTCGAGGCCTTTGAAACATTGGAAATCTTCCAAGTCTGGGAGAAATTGCAAGCTCAGGAGGAGGAGCGTAGGTAGAGATCCACATACGTCGAAATAATTGCAAGGGAAAGAGACACAACAATATTAACCATCCATCCGAAGGGACGCGTGGCGAGTGATAATCATTTCGTTGACTCGCAACTTGAAGAAGTCAAAGGGAAAATTTGTGAGAAATCACAAAACACGAATTCGCGAAAAGATCCTAGCCATTGATTGAGGAGAGATCTGGACCATTGATTGTCCAAGGAGAATTTTGGGATTTTGGGGATCGAAATATCTGAGGTGGAAAGTCTTTCGACTCATGAAATGCGAAATCCTGATATGGCACTCCGAAATATCAACATTTCGGGAGTCAGGAGGATGAAGGTGAATCACATCAGGAATTCCCGATATGCGAAATCCCGACGCACTCAAAGGATGGGACCCAGGTCACAGTCGATGGTCACATGAGTGGAGATAAGGAAAGGAGCTAACATCTGTTAAGTCCTTTTCGATATTTCGAGAATCGTGAGGAGCAGGTTTGGCTCACATGAAAAGTCCCGACATGCAAAGTCCCGAAACGCCTTTTGTGTAGGCGTGCGGCCACAACCCGTGGTTGTGTGGAGGTGAGGCTCACGCTTGGTGCTTAGTCATGCAGGTGGAGTTTCATAAGGACATGTGGATTTGTTCATGGGATTCCATCAGGGAATTGAGAGAGCTACTCTAGCTCATCAGAGTTAAGAGCGATCCTTAGACCAGGAGGTCAAGCGGACCCTACCGAGGTAAGGGGTCTGTGTTAGTGTGACTCTTTCGTCATCTCGCAAACATCGTAGTATGATATCATGACACACATCCAATTCCATAGGAGTATATGTCATGGATATTGTATCAATTAGTTGTATATGTATTTTGAGGGTGTAAGCCCCAATTGTTTTCTATAACACCATATATTTTTTGAAGAAATGAAATATAAAACATGAGTCTTCGGATTTACTTATATCACAATGTGTACATTGGTGAATATGTTTTCTTTTACTTTAGTTATGTGAAAAATGGCAATCTAAAACATAGTTAGCATATGCATCAGATACATAATTAGAACTTCTAGGTATTTGATTATAAGTAATAAAATAAAAATGTTGTTCCAAAGTTCATACCCGTAGGAATCGTCAGAGTAGAGTAGGGTCTCGCACACGATAACTATTGTTCAACTTATATACTACTAATTGGGAATTCAGGTGAACTTCTAAAGAACAAATACCATGTGAAACGACATCGCACAAAATCTCTATAACGACTCTATATTCAACCACATTATTCATTGATGGCCCTAGACAAACACCACCTGAAGACACCAGTTGACCCTCGAGTGAGTAAACAACCCAAGCGGCGGAAGCTAAGTTCCATGTATGATGACTGGCATCGTCTGCAAATCCTAGGTAAACTGAAGACTCCATTGACAAATGCCAACCAAGGGAAAACTTGATAAACAAGCCGATGACGAAAGGGAAAATATATATACACTAAGATACACTACTATACAAAGAGTTACACCCAATATTGGGGCTCAAGCATAATATATTTTCAAGTAGAGCCCATTTCTAGGCTGAACCAACATATTCCCTTAATAATATTCTAATTCTTAGGATGATTTTTCTAAGACACGTCGCATGATATAAGGATCGTGCCACATGGGGTTGAACTTGCCTTCCCCCAGGGGTTCTTTGGCTTGGTCATACAAGAGGACCAAGTCACCCTCACCGTACTACC
Organism: Picea engelmannii; assembly: GCA_009831015.1. NCBI lineage: Eukaryota > Viridiplantae > Streptophyta > Pinopsida > Pinales > Pinaceae > Picea > Picea engelmannii. The sequence goes on from ML853817.1 coordinate 8,200, forward strand.
GAGGACAGAAAAACTTATCATACTGGACCTTGACATGTCATTTATTCGCTTTGATAGCCATAGAGGTATCTCGACCCTGCACATCTAGGCTCTCTAGGTATACGAGGCATTCTTCGATATCGTAAGTGTCAGGTAGGAGCTTAACTTCCAATGTAAGAGAAGGGATTTCACTTTCAATAGGAAGGATTGACTCCACACCATGTACTAACTGAAAAAGAGAAAAACTAGTGGAAGTCTTAACCTAGGTTCAATATGCTCAAAGAGCAGGGTAAAGCATGATATGTCAGTCAGATTTTCTTTGGCTGACAATTTTCTGCAAAATGGTCTTGAGAGACTTGCTCACTGCCTCTACTTTCCATTTTCCTAGGGGTAGTAAGGGGAAGAATGACCATGTTTAAGCCCCAATTTTGATGCTAACTCTTTCATCATTTCATTCTGAAGTTGACTTCCATGATCAATGACAATCTCACTCGGCATTTCGAACTAGGCTATAATTTGATTGAACGTGAAAAAAGATGTAGTCTTACCATCATATTTAATTATAGCCATGGCTTCAACCCACTTAGTAAAGTAGTCTACGACCACGATAATATGTTGATGCCCCCCAGCTGAAGTTGGGTTGCAATCCACAAAATCCACCCCCCACTTGGTGAAGGGACCGACAGTGATGACCGGGTGAAGAGGGGATGGATCTAAGCACATATTTTGAGTGAACACCTAGCAAGGGTGACACTTCTTGACCGCTTCGACACAATCTTTAAAAATCGATGGCCAAAAATCACTGACTCACAAAATCTTTTGGGTTGTCACAAGCCCAGATAGATGAACACCATAAGCCCCACTATGACAGTCATTAAGAACGGACTCAATCTCCTCATGAGTCAGGAAACAATGCAAGATATTATCTATGCCTATACGATACAAAGTGTCATCGATGATAAGGTAGTTCTTATCTTGATATCGTATGCGTCGTCGATCGTCTCTCGAAAGATGTTGAGGTAACTTCAAGGTTTGAATATAGATCAAAATGTCTCCATACCAGGGGTTCGAAGATGAGATAAGGAAAATGTGTTCATCCAAAAATGAATCAACATGAATATCTTCCTCATCTAACCGAGGGAAGTATGATATTAACTCGACAAAAACTAGCGATTTCTTGGATTTTTCCAAAGTAAAATTGAGATCAAACTCTTGCAAGATGAAAATCCATTTATTATATTCCCCCCTATGATACACCTAGTAAGGACATATTGAAATGGATTGTCATAAGAAAATATGATAGTTTTGCAAACCAATATATAGTGTTGTAATCTTTGAATCACGTGTACGACAACTAAAGATAGCTTCTCAACATGAGAGTACTTGAGTTCAAAGCTAGTTAAGTTTTGACTAAGATAGTAAACCATGCTCATGGAGCTCATCATCCTCCTAAACTAAAACCATACAAATCTTCCCTTCGTACGCGGTGATATAAAGAAAGTAATCTCTATTGTAGTATGGAGGCTTCATTAGAGGCATCGATACCAAGGATTTCTTAAGAGCATTGAAGGATTCTTGGGCTCACTCATCCCATATAAACAGAGTGTCCTTCTTCAAGAGATGCATGAAACCCTTAGTAATATTGACATAGTTTACTATAAACTGACGTAAGAAGTTAGCTTTCCCTTGTAAACCTTGAAGCTGATGAATAGTGCATGGGGGAGGCAATCGAAGTATTGCCTCAACCTTTAAAGGATCCACCATGATCCCAGTATCAAAGACTAATAATACTAAAATATAACCCGATCTAATGAAAAATATGTACTTATGAGGATTCAAATGGATGAGATAATAGTGACATCTCTCAAAAACTAGCCGAAGGTGGGTAGAGTGATCCACTTTCTTGCGAGAGTGAGAAAGGATATCATCAAGGTAAGATTTAACTATATGCTTGAGATCGTGAAAAGAAAAGGTCATGGCTCATTGGAAGGTTTCTATGATGTTTTTAAGGCCGAAAGGCATTTTATGGTATGCGAAAGTACCCCAGGGACAAATAAATTTAGTCTTATGTTGATTCTCGAGTTTAATCTAAATTTGGTTGTATCTTGAAAATCCATCCATAAAATAAAAAACCTCGCTTCCCGCACACTCATCGAGAATCTGATCAATGAAAGGTGTTGGGAAGCTGTCTTTAGGACATGCCTTATTTAGGTCTCAAAAATCCATACACACATGGATGGTTCCTTTCTTCTTATTCACGGGAATGGGGTTGGATACCCATTAAGTTAAGGGAGTCAGGTAGATAAAGCCTGCATTAAGTAGTTTATCCACCTCTGGCTTAATAGCAGGGGCCTTCCTAGGATTAACAACTCTAAGCCTTTGTGGAACTAGTTTAGCATCCAGGTAGGTTTTAATCTCATGTTCGAAAATATGAGGGTCGATTCTTGGAATCTCTTCATATGACCAAGAGAATAGATCATGGAATTCCTTAAAGAGCTCGGTGTAGATCTGAATTTCTTCAGGTGAACAGTCCGCACTGATATATACATTTTCATTTTTACCAGGAATACGAGATATGTCAATCATGACGGGAGGAGAAATATTTTCCATGTTTCCTTCAACATAAATTTTGTGCGTATCAAGTGGAAGTACAATGTGATCGACTATCTCCCTCAAGGTAGATCTAAAATCGTCTTGTTCGATTCTAGAAAGCTCTGGGAGGAAGTAAGAGCGATGATGCATATCATCAGATGGCCTATCAGAACCATTCATGGCCTCTAAGATCTCTTCATCTGAAGGTAAAGTATCATCGAGACAATCATGTGAGAAAGACGATGAAGTGGCCCATATGGGCCGGAGAATAGGATCCTCCTCATCCGTCTATGAGGGGACAGGGTCGGGAGCAGAGTCGAGAAAAGTTTGATAATCTATCTCTTCTGTCGACAGTGGCATCACCATTCCAATATGTGATTGACCTTCAAAATACAAGGTCGAGGAAGGTAGGGTCCAAGGATCGTTAAAATACAAAGTGCAGAAAGGAACATACCTCATTGACGAATCAGACCTACTAGACATGGCACAGATATGATGAATTGGTGCCACAAATCAAAGGTACCCATAAAGGAGGAATACATTATGACACCAATATCCTTATTTTTTGGCTAAGAATTATCGTTCACGAGGATCGAAGTTCCAACTAATGCATTGGGGCTAGCGTGTGCAAAGGACAACTGCTCGTTCGTCACGATTTTCCCATCGTGAGGAAAACATAAAGTACAGAAAATGGAAAACAAGAATGTAGTCATAGAATAATTCCAGTTACACCCTAGTAATAAGTTATAGTCAAAGGGTGCATCAAATAACTCGACATCCACCTCCACCATCTTCCCACCTAACTGGACTGGAAAGGTAGGAAGAATACCACGGGGACAGAAATAACGAACATAAAATGTGGTCAACATGGTCGAAGATTGAGAGAGGGTTGGAGAGCCAATGGATTTCCAATAGGTAAGGGACATCACACACGTTGCAACACCTTCATCAATAAAAGTACGTTTGATGGTATAATTTGAGTAATCCACATGGATTTGAAAGGCCACATGGTAAGGCAAGCGAGGCTTCACATCTGTGATCTCAAACTTGATAACCTTAGAGCCATAGGGGTCTAGAGATCCTAACATAGATAACAAGGCATTCCTCTATGAAGGACATGTCTGGAGTACCTCCAAAGCCGACATCATGCAAGGGGTTTGACCTAGATCCTCAATAATAGAGTAATTCTAGGAAGCTCTAGTATTAGGGTTGTGGGTAGAGTGTTTGAGTTCTCCTTTCAGAATATGAGGCGGAGGCTATGGATTTTCGATATGTAAAGGCGTCTCCAGAGGAGGGGGAGACTCTAGACCTGGAACATCTTGTGAATAACTGTAATTGTGAGACCGAGTGGCTACATTAATCTGAGACTTGACCATATTTATGCATAGACGATCACCATCCTATGTCGGTGGGTTTTGAATCCCACTCACTGCATTTCCAGCATTAAAGGAGCTCGAGGCCATGTGTTGATTATGCAGAAAAGGATTATTCAGCACAATGGGTGGTAGAGATAAAAGCTTCGCAAATTCCTCGAGTTTGGGGAACAAGTGGGTAATGTGATCATAAATACAAAGCTTACAAGGGAATTTCACTTTCCTCTTCTCTTTCTTGCCCTCATCGACATTAACCTTCAATCTATCATTGTTAGCATTGTCCTTGGGTTTATTATCATTATTCCTCCCACCCTTACGATTATTACCATGTCCTTTCCTTTTATTCCCTCCTGGTTGTTGGTTACCACTCGGGTTGGTCAATGACTGCATAGAATGTACATCCGTCGACTGAGTGTGAGTGGAGGACACAAACAAAGATTGTCCTCCTATAGACTGGCTTAGAGACAAATCTTTCAACTGGATTATCACCAAGTTTGTAGATTTAATATTTTGCAGAGCCTATAATGTCATCGGCATGAGGCCCGAGCTTTTTCCTAGGGTCATAGTTTGACCTCGGTGCACCGAGAAGAATTTTGTATAACATCCCAGACTAAGCATATATGAGATCTAACTATTGGGCTTTAAAAATCGCTTCCTCTTCATATGTTACACTGGATGTAGAAACATCCTTTAATATATAAGGCAATAAAGACTTAAGAAACCATTCCAACAAGAACTCTGGAGGAATGTAGGCTTTGATCAATCTCTTCCATCTATGCCACTCTTGGATGTGATCTGATATATAGGTGCCTTTGTCCTGGCATAGGGATGATAAAAGTTCTACGTCGGCATTGTAATGAACCGACAATTGGAAGTGGTTGAGGAAAACTAAAACCATTTGATTAAAATTCTCGTAAGTCCCCCCAGGTATCTCTATGTACCATTTCACCATGACCCCCGTGAGGGTGTGTTGAAACAATATTAAAAGAATAGAATCGTCATTAAGGGATTTGGAAGAGAAACAAAGATGAAAAGTAGTGACGTTATCACCTGGATCCTCACCAATATTTCCCTCAAATTTTAGAATATCCGAAGGAAGCTTGGTAGGGATGGGGGGCCATGTTGGGTCATGATGCACTAGGTCATTCATTAATATTGATAATTCTGGAAAATTGAGCATGGCCAGAAAAGTGATACGAGGTTGCAACATCTGGCCCCAAGCTCCTGGGAAAGATTGATGTTGAGGAATCACGGCCCATCCAGGGTTCTGATATGCACCATGGCCCTGTCTGAGATTGTAAAACTCCCCTCCAAAATGATTCGTAAGGGGTTGGTTGGGCATCATTCTAGAGGAATGTTATGATGAGGGTTGTAAAATTTTCCCTCAGCTAGAGTAGCTCCAGGTTGGGGTTTTCCCAAAGTATGAAACTGACCACCTCCGAGTCGAAATCCAGAGGATAGAGGTGGATTTGTCATGCCAAACGTGTTGGCCAGAATCAGTGTGGAGGAGGTAGGTGTAAAGGACGAAAAATAAGTAGTCGCTTGTATGTTTGGTTGATTACTCCACCCAGGTGTTATGACTCCAAGAGTCACCCCCAGACAACAAATGGGAGTAAGCTTGGTAACATACAAATTGATTTAATTTTAGTTTGAGATCAGGGATCAACAAGACTTTAAAGAAAGGAAAAGACAACAGATATCACTGCAGATCAGTGATGGAACATTGGTCTATGGAGTCATAAAAAGTATGCTCATTGAAGGCATTAAAGATCCCTATCAGACAAAATATTTGTATAATGATGACGAGAAGAATAAGAGAATTAAAATAAAGATGAATATTTGCTAAGAAGATATCTTCTCTACTAAGAGAATTTAGATGTCTCTGAACAATAAACAATGATAAATAGGCAAGCTTACAGTAGATCCTCTACTACATCAAGAATCTATCAATCAGAGGCAAATTTTAATCCTTAAAATCAACAATACATTCAAACAAGATGAAGAATAGAACAGAGTAAATAGAAGACAATCTGATGAAACAACTCATATGAATCTTCAATAACATACAATTTACAACCACATGCCCCTCTAGATTACAAACTTAAATATACAGTCATAAACATTTCTCAAAATACCCCTCCGGTCTTGGGCTGAACCCTCTCTGATTTCATTCCTTTGATGTCTTTATAATCACAACCATCCCCCACTGCTAGGAGTGTGATATAGCCTTCCTATCCCAGGATTCTCCAGTGTCGTGTGTCTTCTCTTGTATGTCATGTTCCTTCTGTTAGCAGGAAAATCTAGTCTGTATGGGCTTGCAGGAGAAAATGCCCTCTGTGGTACTTCGGGCTGACAATTTTTTGTCTCCTTGGCCAGATCCTCCATGCTTCCATTTAAGGGTCTAGTCTATTGTTCAACCACCAGTCCTTCTTTCATTAATTCATTTCTCCTTGGGATCAGGATGAGGCTTAACATCTAGTTTGTTTCCATGCATTGCTCTTGGATTGGGCCCAATATAAGCACATGATTGCAGAATTTTCCAAGGGTGGTTTGGATCCACACCGCTCCAACCCACGAAATCCACCACCAACTGCCACATACCTCTTCCTCTATACCAAGGTTTCAATTGCGGGACCTCTCTATAGTTTTAACGTTCGAGCATGTTCCCTCCCCGCAATGAAGCGTGGATGTTGATCTGTTGCAATTTGCGATCTGGGTAACCCTGCTATTTTAGTGCCCCCATTAAAATTTATCTGTCTTCCAACTCCATAATCCTTTTAACCGTGTTTAGATATGGAGCGAATTTTGGCATTAATATGAACTGCACATGGGATCTCCACCTTTGAAAATTGAACCTATCTAATCGCTTGTATTTCAAGCCCGAAATGGAATTCTCTATTTTTCTCATAATTTTTCCCTGTGCATACAACATACTTGACCGGCCTGACTTTATCAACCATAAGAGGAAAAACTTATAGAAAGGTATGCAGATAAGAGAGAGATAGGGAATAGGTGTAGACCTAGGTCTTAACAACAACTACGTACGACCCATGACAACTTTATGTGATAACACCAGGAACATTAAGACTAGGATTAGACCCAGGGTGAAAAAGAGGTAGGCTTCCAACCATAGGAGTCATTTGGGGAATATGAGAACCACCAAAAAAGAGTGGAATATGAGGAGGATCCATGCCCCCACGTTCAATACTAGGATTTGGATTAGATGCTAGAATGGAGGATGAAAATTGTGATGTGAAATTTGGCATACCATAAGAGAAAGGGTTAGAGGCCGAAGGGATGGACTGAGTATTGTAGCCCTATGAACTAAAAAGAGACCAAAATATTTCATTACTATAGGTTGAGTATTTAGTACAAGTCAGACAGGGGTGATGATGAGAACCTTTGGCACTACAAACACAGTGGTCGAAGGCGTAGAAGGAGTTCCATTAACTATGGTAGTTATGGGATTCAAAGGACTCCCAATATATTTCTGACTCTACTCAGTACTCATACTTATATGAGCACAAGTCATGTAGGTGGAGGTGTGTGTATCACGGTTGATAACTTTACGCCTTTTAGAAGGAAAAGACTCAAGATGCGATGGTAACTTCAACAAACGACGAGACCTGTGAGGAAGCTAGTCTGGCTCCACGATGACTCAAGACTTGAGATATAAAAAACAAATCCTAAGGCCAACTAACAATCAAAGAGTACACCAAAATAAATAAAAAAGGCCAATATGCACACAAACAGGATAAAGTGGCTAAAAGGGGCCTCCCTCCCTAAAGTAGGTATGCCTCACCCAAGAGGGGCTTGAGACTCCCTTCAAAATATTGGAGGTATTATAATCATTTATAAGGGCCCTCGTGGGATTAACAACGCAGTCGGTTAGACCCCCCTAGAGTGGTAATCCTTCGTAAAGGTTGTGCGTTGTCCAACCCTTATCTGACTCAGGGTACCTGTAGAATAACCACTGCAAGTAACCTATATGGCTACCTATGTCAAGCAACTAAGCCACTACGATATAACCAATGCGTAGGTGAACAGTCGTAAGTCAGGTCCACCATATGGGCAGGGTAACAAAGCCCGAAACCTCAAAAACACCACCTCTCACAGAGGTAAAGGTACTAGCAAGACCCCCATATATGAATAGATCCCTAGAAACATCTCTCGCACTAAGAAGGTATTGGAGGGATATCTCCTCAACCAACTTCGCACGACCTCGTGCTTAATTTCGGTGTGAGCGAAGCCTCCTGACATCACCAATTATACAATGGATTTCACCACTTCCTTAGTAAGACACATATGTTGAGTTTAATATCCTTGGATAAGTTTACTCGCAAAATCCTATTCCAAGCCTCTAAATATTAAGCTAGTTTGTGCACCCTGAAAAATAAAATAGTTTCTAATCAATTTTAAATTTATCAGCGCTATTTTTAGTGGCTTTGTTTACTCAAAATATGTGGTCTTGAAACTGATGATGTTATGACTCAACATGTAAAAGAAATGAATATGAATATAATGCAAAGTCTTAACTTCAATTATCAACAAATGATAAGCTTTTCAAAATGCAATTTTCAACTCAACTCTGTGATTTCAAATAAGATGCAATCTTTCTATACATGTATCAATATCAATCATAAGAACCCAAAAGATCAAATTCCATAATGCAAAATGCATTTTTTTTTGTATTTTCAATATAAAGGAAATTAAAATGCAAGGACTGAACAACAACTTGATATATAAACCCTATTGTAAGAAAAAAAGACAAACCAAGAAGGATATCAAGAAGAAAAAACCCATCCCAAGATGGAAGGAAAAATAATGGAAAAAGATGATGAGAAGGAAAAACCGTCTGAAAATTCAATCAAAGGAAGGTTCCCTATCAATCTACATGCACTTAACAATCATGACAAAGATCCAAGAAGACTCAACAGCCATCAACAATTACCCGGTAAACACCAAACTCAACAATCAAGCAAACACGGATGATGTACACAACTGTTCAAAAGAAAACTCTGTATATACGCCCCCTACAGAAAGACAACTTGCGTATGTACATGGCTGTCAAGGGAAAATCCACTTATATGTATTAAAACATTGCTAGGTTAAGGATAAGGCCAAGAAACTCAGACTCAAAATGAAAATAGGTTGTCAAGCAATTAGACGAAAGGAAACTCAAAATAACTGAGAGCAATCAAAGGAGAAAAACACTCCAAACCCCAAAAAGAAGATTCCCTCCCCAATATGGTCATCAATTATGTTACAAGGAAAATAACTCTATGGTATGGATTAAACCACAACAGATGGAAATGACTGCAGAAATCAACTCTAATCTCAAGTATGCTATATGAACAAACATGCTAACAAGACAAGATAAAGAGACTACATTGTTCAGACGTTCGATGAAGTTCACCGTTGAACACTTGAATCAAAGCTATACACCTGCAACTTGTCCTCAAAAACCAAGATACACACGCATATGGTGATAATATATAAAGTTAGCACATATAATAACATAATACATCAATATTAATAACAAATACTCCCATGGAATAACGATTCAAATATTTGCAAGACATTAATTGGACGAGAAAAGAGTATTTCTATTAAAATGTAATCAACAGAAGTGTATGAAAGACAAACTTCCATGTCGACGTGTTCGAAATTGAGAAACTAAGTCCCTTCCAGTTGGGCCTCCACCACTTCAATCCTCCACCAAAGGAAATCTCATATAAGAGATACAATGAGGTTCTCCATCAAATAGGGAAGAGCTTGGGGGATGAACAATGTGTTCAGACTTAAAAGGACAAAGGGATGGAGACTCAATATGAAGTGAATAATTTCTCTAGAGTAACTTTGCTCTCAAAGTTGAATTCTTATCCCCTTTCCACAACTTGGATATGGCCCATTTATAGCCTTCAAATGGAACTGAAGGGTCGAGTTGGAATGTTTCCAGTATATGGAAGGTCAAGAATCATGGATCTCGTGACGTGACATGAAAACTCGACACCATTTTTAATTTTGGGCACAAAACCCAATGTACGCGGGCTGTAATGGTGCAACATGCGTATACACATGATGTATAGCTCTTAGGGTGCGTATATGTGGAAAAATATGTTTTATATCTCTGGGAATTGCAAAAAGGGACTTCAAGTCTTCATAGGAAAATGGAAAAGGCCTTCTAAGCAAGTTGCATGGGGTGAGACAAATCTTGCTATAACAATCATCAAACTTTCATAAAGGACTAGAACCTCAACATAGTTGTTGGAGGTCTTGCCTAATCCCTATGTATAAAAAAATTCTTAATTTCCCTTTGGATTAAGAATGATACCCCACATCTACCACCCTTTAATAGATTTCATTTTGTTAAAAAGTATTTAAAAATATGTTTAATGAATTTATAATTGAATTATGTTTAATATATTTACCATTAATTAAATTGAATAAAATAAAAAAGCAAATTAAATCATTTTAAAAGAATAAATTCCAAATCCTTCGAAATTTAAGTATGTAATTAAAAAACAAAATCTTTATAATGGATTGATAACAATCTTTTTAACAATATTTCAGACTCAATTATATAAAATGTTAGTAATAACTTATTACTTTTATTTAAGGAAAATTATGCAACCTAAAATAACTTTTTGGTACTCTTTAAGAGAATTTCACTCTTTTCAAAGGTTTTGAAAATTTAAGTATATAGTTTTAAAAAGAATTTTTATAATGGATTGATAATTATTTTTTTAACAATATTTCACACTTAATTATATAAAATATTACTAATAACTTATTACTTTTATTTAAGGAAAATTATGCAACCTAAAATAACCTTCTATTTCCTTATGTTAAAGAAAGACAAAATCATAGTAATCATAAGGACTTTTAGTTCCTACTCCAAAACCAAAAAGTAGTTTAAGCCAAGATAATATCCATAAGAAATCCAATATACCTTGTGATCATTGTTAAAGCTACCTCCATTAAAATCATATGCGTTATGATACCACTTAACCTTAATCCCATACAATATTACCCTTTATTTAATCTCTTGTCATATATATTAAAATTATATTTTTTGGTTTTAAATTTTGTTTATAATTTACTTAAATCATTAACAAATAATTTTTCAATAAATTGAGTTTATAAAATTAATAGCCTTTTGTTTTAAAATAAATTAAGGTTATAAAGTTAATAACAAAAGTTTCTTTTATCTTTGCTAACTTAAATTTTTATATTTATGTCATATTTTTTTATTAACATCATGTTATATATAAATAAAGTAAAATAAATTTATGTCATATTTTTTTTATTAACATCATGTTATATATAAATAAACATGTTATATATAAATAAAGTAAAATAAAAAATATTATTATTATTATTATTATTATTATTATTTGTTAAATATGAATTTTTAAAATATTTCTATATTTTGATTAAAGTTAAAGTCTTAAATATAATGTGTATGAGCTTTTTATCTTTGCTAACCTAAATTTTTATATCTATGTCATATTTTTTTATTAACATCATGTTATATATAAATAAAGTAAAATAAATTTATGTAATTTTTTTTATTAACATCATGTTATATATAAATAAAATATAATAAAAAATATTTTTTTGGTTAAATATGAATTTTTAAAATATTTCTGATATTTTTATTAAAGTTAAAGTGTTAAATATAATGTGTATGAGCCTATCATATTTTTAAGTAATGTAAACCTCATGGTTGAGTCTTTGCTATCTTTCACGTCTAGGACACTAGAGAAAGAAACGAATAAGTCTAGTGGGTCTTCATTGTCTTTGTGTTTTGTAGCATTTTAATAACCAAATTGTGAATAAAGATCATTATAATAGATAATAAAAAAAAAAAAAAAAGTGAAGTGGGCTTTCATTTTCTATGTGATTTTGTATCATTTTAATATCTAAATTATTTGTGTAATATGTAAAATGTTAATATCATAATGATATTTTGATTCATGTTAATGTGAAAATATGTATTAATTTGTATAATAAAATTTAAATGTTTTATTTGAAAATGGTAAAATTTATTATAATTTAGTTATGAATTGAGGTGAGGGAAGTTATTATTCATTGTTATTTGTGAATGTGTTGAGATTCGTCATTATTATTTAAGAAAAATTAAGCTATTTGAAATGACTCATTGATGGTTCATAAGAGGAAGGCTTCCACCTACTAGATGCCTTTGGATTTTGGGTTATTAACTTGAAAAAATGAGTTCTTAGCCAATCATAAGCAATGCTAGATCTTACTCCAAGACTAAAAGAAGATTTTGGTTTAAATACTATTAGCAAGAAAGCCAATCTCCAATATGATCATGTAGTTTTAATAATTTTTAATCTTAATTTCATGTGTGAAACCAAATACTATCCTAATTACAATTTAACCTCTTACTTAATTACAAATTTTAACCAATTAACCTCTTACAATTACTTAAACAATTATAATATACAATTACTTAATTGTAAAATTTAAAGAAAGAATTTTACAACAACCTTCTCTATTTCAATTAACAATTATCTATAGATATGCTTCCTAAAAAGGAAAACAAAATGAATGCAAAATTGATAGAAAAGTCATTAGGGATGCTTCCAATGCATCTTTAAAATCTAATAAGATAAATAGATACAAAACCTTAATTAAATGGGGAAAAAAACTATATAAATAAAAAGCAATAGAAGCTTTTGCACCTATTTAAGACAGATCCTAAGAAATTTTGGAGGCAAATTCGAACTCTTAAAACTAAAGAAAAAAATAAGATTCCCTTGAAGAACGAGAATTTCACCTTAAAAATATGCATGAATACCCTGGTGTCATGGGAAAAATGCCAAACAACTCTACAAATGATGAAGTGTTTTCTATAGAAGACATTAAGTTTGGGGTTAAGAGACTCTCAAAAGAATCCCTCTAATTATAGGACCATTATGATTAGCCCCATTTTATCTAAGCTATAAGAAAATATTTTGGGAAAAAAGATCAGTACATGGCTAAAATTCCATAGAGAAAGCACTAGAGGGAGCTAGAGACCAGAGTGAGTTTAGAGGCCACCATTCCACTTTGGACCACCTTAAATTACATTTAGAATCATTGCAAATGAGTGTCATAATGATAAAATTGACCTCCTTTGTTGTTTCATTGATTTTATAAAAGCTTTTGACATTGTTCTCAGGACTAACCTATGAAATAGGTTAGAAGAGCTTAAAGTCCCTTTCGAGTTAAGAATTGTTGCAATAAGGCTATATGAGAAATTTAATGCCAAGTTTAGGAATAATGAGGGCTAGTTGGAAGAAACTAACTGTAATATAGGAGTCAAGCAGGGTTTTCCCCTATCCCCTACCCTTTTTTGAAACTATATTGATGAGTTAGAAGATTGTTTGGAGGATCTGGGCTATGTTGGCTCGACTCTCGCAAGTATAGTCATCATCCTGATGATATTGTTCTTATGGCGAAGAGTCACTATGACCTAGGTAAGCAACTAATAACACTCAAGGACTTTTGCTTTAGGATGGGCATGACTATGAACACTGACAAAACAAAGGTTATGATAATTAAATCCAAAAGGATTGAACCTACGATACTTTTGGTTATGACAACAATAGCTTGGAGGAAGTTCCTTCATAAAAATATCTTCGAATCAATATTCACCACAAGCTCAATTGGGACTATAGGGTTGAAAAAATGATAAATGGAGGGTGAAAAGTTTATTATGGGCTCAAAAACAATTGTAAATCAGTAGACCTTTGGTTTTGGGATAAAAAGAAACTTATATTTCACACTCTGGTCACCCCGATTATCTTATATGGATGTGGATTTTGGGGTTGCAATATATCTAGAGAATCCTCGATAAAGATAGAACATATCCAAAAAAAAATTATAACTTTTAATTTCAAAATTAAGGGAAATACACCCTATTGTATCCTCCTCATAGAAGCAAACCTTTCTCCTATTGAGAGCATTGCTATGATTAGATACTTAACTTACAAGAACAAGATAAACAACATGGATGAGAAGAGGCTCCCCAAAATTGCTTCAAACTCTAGCCAAAACTACAAGCAATCATAAAGATGCCAAATCTTGGCTAAATCATTGAAGAATACAAGAAGAAGCCATCATGCACAATATCCATAATATTACAAATATTATCACTTTTAAACTTAAGGAGAATATGTGGTGTGATAAAGAATTAGTGGATAAAAGGAAATTAAGAAACTTCAAGGAGGTGGTAAACTCTAATTTAGAATATCAAAATTACCTCTCAGTTTTGAGAAGGGCAAAGAAGAAAATCAACATTGCTAAAATAAGAACAAACTCTCACTAGCTACAAAGAGAGGAAAAACACTTCACCTTAGATTTCCCTACATATACCCACAATACAATCCTTCCTAACCTCCTAAGTCATCAAAACTATGGTGATCTTGGAAGGTTTCTCTCATTTACCTTCTTAAGGTTTTCAATAAATGTTAATAATCATCATCAAATTAAAAAGTTTAATATCATTTCATTTTTATTGCAATTTTTTAAACATGTAGAATTCTATGTTAATTAGTTGTAATATTTTTTAAATAATTAAAATAAATCTTTAATAAAAAATAATAATAAAAATATTAATTACATCGAAAGGCATACACCTATTGACAATGGGTAGATTTAATAGGAGTTTAGTACTTAATAAGTTTTCTATGGACAGGATTAAATATCGCTGGAATATTCTTAGTAGTCACACAAAATAAATGGCTGTGATTTCAATCATTGACTTCCTAGCTATTATAAAGACATCCGTTTATGTATTTACTTTTTTACATTTACCTAATCATATTTAAAAATTACTTTGATAGCTAATTGATTGCCACTTAAGTGATTAGAAAAAATTAAAATATTAACACCAGATAAATGAAGCCCAACAGTTTATTTATTAATCAATAATAAAATTTAATATATTCTTTTATATTCTTTTCATCTTATCAACCTTTCGTTAATCAGCCACAATTATGTGGCTGTGCTAGTATAACACCTCCTATAGGTCAATTTGAAAATAACCACAGGTCAATTTGAAAATAACCACTGGATATAACAGCCAAACTCTATTATAATTTTATGTAAACATACACAAATATAATCCAGTGTTTTATTTGAAAAAAAAAAAAGATGTAACGTTGCCACTATGGAAGTTGTACAGTAGCCTTATCAGACATGGACGTTAAGCCAGATAAGGTTTTATACTTCAAGATTGCCATCATCAACAGAACTTTGTACAGAAAGTAACACCAAAGATATTTACACAGTGAAATGTTGAAGAATCCTATAAACACTCCCATGCAGTATAATTATTATTATTATGCTGGGAAGACACAACAGAAGAGATTGAATTTTTCCCAAACTTGCGTATATTCCCGGCTCACAGTATGATTCCAGAAAACTTGAAACCTCACGGATAAAATGCTCTGGCTGGGTATAGGTTAGAAGCTCGAGGAAGTTATAGTAGGTTGGATACCATATGAATGAGAAATGGATATCTCAAATTATTAATGGAAAACGACAAACAAAGTGACTGCGAGCAGTTATTTTATTGGATGAGAAATGGAGTAGATGTTGGAGATTTTTCGAAATTATGATAGAATGCAACCTCAAACTCAATTTCAGACCTGCACATGGCATCTGGTGCCGGGCTGCGGAGGAGATTGGCCTTCCACGCCATCGTTGCTCAACCCCAGGACGACGAGGCAATTGACGTTCAAATAATAAGGTCCAGATGTCCAGGAGCCCACTCTCCAGCGGATCCTTCCGTCTATTCCAAGATTCAAGCTCAGCTGCCCGTTCTGCCTCTCGTAATTCAGGTGATTGGAGACGAAGGGGGCCAAGGGAACGGAATTCCCATATAAAATAGGATTCAGGACGTTGTGATCGTTGTCGTCTTGGTAGTAAGGGGGCAACGGGCAATCGGCCGTGATCTGCTGACCCAGATAGGAGGCGTAGGCGGTCAGGCTGTCGTACAAGACACCGATCTTGTCATTCGGGTTGTGCGACACCACGGTGAACGCCAGGCTGGAAGTGAGCAATCCGTTGCCCACATTCAGCTGGCGAACCGTAGCGTCCTGCACGAAGAACCGTGGCTTGTGTGGATGCAGCACCAGGAATATGAACAGGATTACGAAAAACACGATCAAGATGAGCACAAACAGAGTCCTCCAGAATCTCCTGTAGGGCAACGGTCTGCAGCTGTCATGTCTGCCGCAGTCCTTCCCTGACATGACTAAATCTCGCTGCTGCCCTTTCCCCAGGCAAAAATATCTGACAGCAAAGCAAACAAGCTGAAAGTACCAAGAACTATAACTTTATAAGTACCGTATTAATGCCCAGAGCTCTGCAACTTCTGGCGCTTGACAGAAAAACAGGCTTCCAGACTCCATGCTAAAGAAAACATTGGAAAATATGCTTTATAAAGAAAGGACGGGATAGAATGATCAAAAAAGAGAGTCGTGCGTTACTTCCATCACAGTCTGGATGAGAATTATTGTACTGTGTTGTATTGTGTGGCCTCAAAAGCGGATTGGGTTCTACAAAAAGAATCTTGCCAAAAAAACAAAAAAAAACAACAAGATGAAAGCTCTAGATGTACAGATGAGAAACGCTTGTTTTCGGTTGTTGCAGCGAAGAAGAAAGCTCTGGCAAACGCGCTTGTCTTCGTCTCGCTTGTCTGCTTTCAAAAGCGAATCTAGAACCCTAATTTGGAAAAAGAGAGATGAAATCTCTTTTTTGGGAATGTGGCTAGAAAATTTTGTGGTTAAACGCTTCAAATTCCATTCTAAATGCTTTAACATGCTTCGCCTCCTTCATGCTCCTAATTGTCGAAAGCAGCATGCTCCGAATTGTCAAATGCAAAATAGCCTGAGATGAAGAACATTGAGAAAATAAACTTACAGAAAACACCAAAACATTACTTTAAATCACGTCAAAAAATCTTCACAAACCCTAGGAAATTCTGTTAAGGTTAGTCCCATGTTCCCAGGGTGGAGATCAATTCACGTCAAAAATCTTCACAAACCCTAGAAAATTCTGTTAAGGTTAGTCCCATGTTCTCAGGGTGAGATCATTTCACGTCAAAAATCTTCACAAACCCTAGAAAATTCTGTTAGGGTAAGTCCCATGTTGTCAAAAATCTTCACAAACCCTAGAAAATTCTGTTAGGGTAAGTCCCATGTTGTCAAAAATCTTCACAAACCCTAGACAATTCTGTTACGGTTAGTTCCATGTTGCCAGGGTGGAGATCAATTTCCAGAGGTAGGGGGAATTGAATTTGGGCCAAGGCTGTTATACCATGTTAAGGTTTGCCATTACACCAAAATCAGCAGGTCTCACTAAACTTTCAAACCAGCAACATAATTTTGAGTGGGTTGTTAACACCAAAATCAGCAGGTCTCACTAAACTTTCAAACCAGCAACATAATTTTGAGTGGGTTGTTAGTTCCATGTTTCCAAGGTGGGGGTTAGTCCACTAGATCAATTCCCAAAGGTTTTACTAAACTTCCAAACCAGCAACATCACCTTGAGTGAGCAGTTAGTCCCATGTTAACTCCGGGGAATTGAACCTGAACCAAGGCTCTGATACCCTGCAGGTCTTAATAAACTTCCAAATCAGCAACATCACCTTGAGTGGACTGTTAATCCCATGTTTCCAGGATGACTATTAATCCAATTCCCAGAAATGGGGCTGTTAGTCCAACAAATTCTACACTAGATCAATTCCCAGAGGTGGAGCTGTTAGTGCCACAAATTCTGCTTCTTGTTTACATTACTTTAAAGCTTAAGAAAATTTGCTTTAAACCACAACTTAGAAAACTGTAAGTTTAATGTGGAAAACCAATAAATTTAGTCATGACTGTGAGGACTATAGATTGGGCAATACTCCGTCAATGGAAATTCATCAATTATTGAACTGATTATTCTATGGATGTACATATATGCTGGAATATGGTGAGAAGGCACTTAACAAAATTCCGTTACGTTTATAAACAGTGGAAAAGTTAAGTCATTTTAATTTCTTTGGTTACTTTAAATTCCAATGAAATGCGTTTCATAAGATCTCTCTTTCCAAAAATTTCCTCTGGTTCTATATTCGCATTTAAATGCAAACAAACAAGACAAAGACAAAGGCAGGCACGTTTGCCTGAGCTTTCTTGTTCGCTGCAACAGTCAAAGCCAAGCGTTTCTCATCTGTACATCCACAGCATTCACCTCTGTATTTGTTTGTTTCTAATTTCGAAGTTTCATGGAAAAATAGATGTGGTGAAATGCCCAGACTTTAAAATTAAACCAAACTTGAATTTCTGATTATCCTAAATATAAAACATTTTTAAGTGATTATGTTTTATTACATAATAATATTTTAAGTGGTAGTAGTTTAAATGTTTGAAGTTTTGTTTTTTAATTGGGGATATTTTTGGAGGATATTGGTTAGAAATCCAGCCAGAAATTGTTGTATTGTATATTTGAGTGGTTAATTCTGTGTAATCAGAGTACCGGTTTTTCAACATTCTGAATCTATCTCTGCATTCATAAATACAATTTAAAGAACATAAAATTGTGATTTCCTGCAGATTTATGTTGTTGGATTCAGGCTAAAAGGGGAAAGAAATAGAACAGTTAGACAATGCCATATTTTAATATACTATTCTTAGGAATTGAAGTAGGTGGGGAGGATAATAATCATTCTTCCCAACTACTCAAGATAAACCTAATGGCTATTTTAATTTTTAAATTTATTTATATTTTTTGAAAAGGAATGAACATATCATTATAATTAACCAATCCAAAGTTTTAAAACAGTGTAACTATATAAACAATTAAAAAATTAAAAAAAAACCATTTAAATCTAAATTTAATTTAAAAAAAATATTTATAAATTTATCATTTAAATCTATATCTATATTAGTATTGTAACAATAATATACTAATAATAATATTGAATGATGGATAAAGTCTCCACTATAAATGTTGGATTAAAGTTTATTTTCAAAATTACAAAGAACAATAATAATCTAATTTTAATGTCACTATTACATCAAATTAATTTATAAAAGTATTTGTTTTTGGGAATAGAACTCCCTCATATTCAATTATTCTTTCCAATCAAATAAACTAAATTCAAACAACAATATTTATTTCACATATAATATAATATAAATAAATAAATAAAATTAAAAATCTATATATAATTATAAATTTGAAACTATCTACTCATCATTTCATCTTTAAAAGTAAAGTGCTCTATATCATAGATCCAAACCCTCATATCATCAAACCTAACCGATTGTCTTAATCACCATTATAGTCTTCTTAACTCTTATTCTACCTTCATCCCTATTTTTTTTTAATGTATTGTCTTGATTTTTTTTTTAGGAATGAATATATTTTAAATGTATTTATGGGACTTATATTTCGCAAAGGATAGGTGAGGAAAGATATGAATCTCCTGGCTATGACATATAAGAAATAAATTATTAAGGCAATTCTTAAGCTAGAAGGGTAGTTTTTTACATATAAAAAACAAATTATTAAGGTAAGAAACAAATTATTAAGGCAATTCTTAACTTAGAAAGGTAGTTTTTGACATATAAGAAATAAATTATTAATAAATTATTAAGGTAATTTTTAACCTAGAAGAATAGTTTTTGTATTATGAAAATTATATCATATTGAATTTCATTTAGTTGTTAGATTAAAATAGATTTAATTTAAACTCAGAGTTATTAAGTATCTAGAAGGATCCAATTTCTTAAGATATATTTTATTATTATTATGTTTCATATCAAATTTTACATGATCTATATAATTGTTTTTTTAATTATCCAATTTTATTTTGAGTATTGTTTTTTATATTAAACATAAGTATAAAGGAATCATTAATTTTCTATTTTATTATTCCATTAAACATAATTTTTTAGATAATTCAAATTGTAAATAAAATTTTGTTATTTTTTATTATCTAATATATTATTATTACTAAATGCATGTTTCTATTTAAATTAGATTTAAAATAACATGCATTTAGTAATAATAATATATTAGATAATAAAAAATAACAAAGTATATATATATATATATATATAT